>JAQQTO010000035.1:5017500-5277500 GCA_029884595.1 Ormosia semicastrata | reverse complement strand
TGATTTGTCAAAATATCATTGAATGTTAATGTAATGATAGTGCATACCAACTAAACTCTTTATTAGAAAGTTAAAAGATCAATAATAAATAAGATTAGTTGTTATTAAGAAAAGAGAAATTACTTGTTGACCACTATTACCAATTAATTTGAATTCATATATAATTTTATTCACCTTTAATACCATAAACTTGTATCATTTTATTTTCAATTGTTGAAGAGACAAATCATAAAATCAGTTCTGAAAATTAAAAAGAAATAAAGAAACAAAGCAAAGCATATTATATATTCTACTAGAAAATGTTTAAACTATTTTTCATAGCCCAACGATGTTTTCATATTTATTGTGATATATTCTACAATTAAATGCAAGAAAACTTATGAAAGTAAGAAAAAAAATGAACAATTTTCGAAAATGAACCCTTGAAATTAAATAGAAAAAAGAATATCAAATCAAGTGACATACTAATTATATTTTAACTACAAATGGGTGAAGTTAATTTAAGAACCAAATCCTATGAGCATAATCAATTGTGTAACAGAAAAATACTATACATCCAGAAGTTTTATCCCAAGTGTTGACCAGACAAGTAGGATCGACCATTTTTTTAAATATATATAACTAGAGAAAAATACCATAGCGGGTCCAAACTCATGAACCTTACCAACATGTGAGATCCACTCTTTTTTGTTTTTTTAACTACCTGAGTTACATCTGTGTTGTAAGCTTTTAGGTAAGGCTGAAAATAGATCAAGCGATTTGTCATGGATTTATGGCCTAACTTATTTAAGATCTAATTTGACTTAACTTGTTTAATAAAAAAATCAAGTTAAGACTTTTTTAAAAAATTATTTAATTAAATAGGTAGACTTCAGGCATTTAAAAAAGTTTTTTAGGCATAGTAAATCGACTTATTTAATTATATATATATATATTATGAAATCTTAATATCTATATAATATAATTAATTTAATAAATAATATAATATTTTTTAAAGTCTAAATCATTAGCTTATATAAAGACTTAGGTCTATTAGTCTATCTCGTTGATTTATTTAGAGGTAGACATGTTGGTGTTGATATAAAAATAACACTTTTCAATTCAAACAATTTTGAGGTGTATTCAAAAACTTAGTATGAATGATATTTACTAAGTTATGAACTTACACATACTCTGGTTCTCTTAGAGTCAAAATTGTTTTGAATTTTGAAGAAGTTAACAAAATGGTAGTTTTGATTTGATCTTAAAAATTGAGATCCAAAAAGGATAATAACTACACTTAAGGATTTTCTGAAGACATAAGTGAAGATCTCGACCAGTAGACAATGGTTGTTTAAAGATTCAAAATTTAAATGCAAAATAAGATATAACTTGAATTTAAATCAGAAGTTAGCAGCAATTACAAGTGTAAGATCCAGACAACATAAGGATTGCGGACAAAGATTTGACAGTTACTTGCAATACGAGGGTCACTGACACGGATTGGGTAGTTACCATACGAGAATTGTTGATAATGATTAGGCAGTTATTTTGGTTTTAGACACTTGTCAGAATCTTGTAAAGGGGTAGTTACTTAGGTTTTTTATAAATACCAAGATGATGAAAACATTTAGGGATTGGAATTCACTTACTTGCAAATACTATCTAAACACGCTCATAAGTCATCCCGACACACAAGCAATCTGAGATAAAGCCAAGTATGTTTCTATCCTGCTTTCTTTTTATAAACTGTACAATTCTAATGCAAATTTAATTCAAATTCATTTCCATTTTCAGTCATTTACATTCCAACAAATTCTCCTTTACTCTTATTCGAGTGATCTCCTTGAGATCATTTGATTTCTTTTAATTACTTTTCTTTACTTGCTTTCTTTATTCTTCTACAAGTTTATATTTTTGTTAACCTTACTTCATTGCACGTATATTTTCATTGCATTTATGTTGCTTTCCTTTATCCTTCTGCAATTTACCTTTACTATCAAGTTTACTTTACTGTCTTTTATTTCTTTGTCCTTTACGTTTCATGCCATTTAATTGCTTTCCTCTAATTTCTTTATCTTACTGCAATTTAAACTTTCGAGTAAATTTATTTCATTGCACCTTTACTGCTTTTATTTCTTTACTTTTACTCAGTTTTTTTACTATTATTACACTGCTACCCTTTGTTTACGATCTTCACTTCTTTGTGTTTTACTCAAAAATTCTTCTTGACATTCTCAATAAAAACAAACTGGTTAATACTATAGAATCCCTTGAGGAAGTGATTCTTTTCCCAGATTGAGAACTGGAATCGAATTTGTCCGTTGACAAAAATCACCCTAAACAGTTCGCTTATTTAAAGGCCTTATTACAAAGTAGAATTTTAAATAGGCTTTCAGGCTAAGTCAGACTTTTAAAAAAGACAAGCTAGGCTAGGCCTTGAAAAATGACCTATGTTAGGTAAATAAGCCAAGCTCAAGCATTGCATTTGAGAAATAGGTTAGGCCATTTTAAGGCAAGGCCTGACCTAGTCTGATATGTTTCCACCCCTACTTCTCGACCACCTAGTATCATTCTATGTAAATTTCACCTAGTAGCACAAATGTCTAGACAGAGGGAACGGGTAGTTGATGCTGAGTGAGGCATTGGCCTCCAACTTTTACATGTGTTTTTGTAAACATTTTTTAACTTGTTCCCCCGGCCCTCTAAAAGGTTTTTTTCACCATGGCCTCCCTCTAATGTCTTTCTCTAGCTTCGTCTATGTGACTAGACATTAAACACATCAACAAATAAAATACAATAGTAAAGGAAATTAAATTTCAATGACGATGGCAATAAAATATGTTATTGCTATATATACTTCGAGTCTTGTATACTTAGTGGCAAGAATTTCAGAAATTATTTTAAGCACATTGTTGATAAAGTGAGTAATTCACTAAATGGCTGAAAAGTAAGCTTTTATCCTTAGCTGGCCAAATTACTTTAGCGTCCTCAAGGGTGCTTTTAATATGGACCTTGTAGTCAAAGGTCCATTAATGGATCCTTTGACCTTACCTACTATAAAAAGTTTTTAATGTTGTAGAAAAGTTGAATTTTTTATTATTTTTAAAACTTTCAACCATTGATATTTTTATATGAAACCCTAAAGTTCCTAAAAAACTAGAAGATTAAGAAGAGCTAAGAACAAAGTCCCCAACAGTGGCGGTGGTGGTGTGATGGAAGCAAGCTTGATTATGCAGATTCTGGTCCATTTGTTTTCCCCCCATGTCCTTTGCTATAAAAGAGAGAGAAGATTAGAGATAAGTTCAACTTTTGTGAGAAATTACATTCTCTCAGCTACAATCTCCGTCCAATGGTAGAAGCCGACGAGGTCCAGCGAAGATAGCGATCCACAATGCTCAAATAGGGCGGTGAAGTCTGATTCGGTGGTGTAGACCGCAAATCTAAGGGCGTGAAGTCAAATCCCATGGCGGCAAATTTAGATCCTGTAGGTGATAAACTAGATCTCGTCGGCAGCGAAGTCAAATCCCACCGTCGTTGCCAAACTTTTCATTAACTTCAACGATGACTCGCTCTCGTCCAACTTTGGATTGCAGCCAAACTTTTTAGTGACCCTAACTTAGCAATGTGCCACACTTGAACCAGAGTCGAAGATGGTGGTGGATGTCTATAATTGAATTAGAGTCCAAGATGGTTGTCAATGTCTGTGACTGAGCTAGAGTTTGAAGCCTCTAAAGAATCACAGTCATAGGCTCCATGGAAAACTGGTTCGTCCCGGCATTGAAGGATATATCGGCAATAGGAGAAGGGGATTTATATCCATTGACATCCCAAAGACCCTCTGCATCCGTAGTTGAGGAGGTGGAGATGACCTCTGATCTGGTGTTGTGGTTGTTGCATAGTCAAAGACTAATTTTGCAATTACCAACATTGCACATTAACCTGCTTATCAAGTTATAGGTCATTGATCCTAGTCATTGATATAAAATTCTTCATAATCAATGGTTCACATTAGTAGGTTCATCCATGGACCTTTGACTACAAGATCCATGTTAAAAAGAACCTGTCCTCAGTCCTAGGGCCTATATAGCATACTACAACCACTACTAGAATTACGCAGAACACAAGCAAACATTACCGATGAATATAAAACTGTTGCTAGTAGTGACAAAATTATAGATGACTTTAAAGAAATTGGACAATGAAAAAAAAGATTCCCCTATACTGACATTAATACTAATTCATAAAAGATATCAACAAAATATTTTGTTGGTAGTTCTATCAGCGACTATTTCTATTAATATGTCTATCGATATATAAATGGTGAAAATGTTTTTTTTTTGTTATTGTTTACATAGTCGTATGGATGGCAAAAATCCTTGGAGTTCGGGGATCCCTACGAGGACTGTCTCGAATGGGGCCTCGAATGCGGTGTTTTTATCCCCGCAGGATAGAGGTAGGGACAAAAGTTCTCTCGTATAGCATATTCGGAGATGGGGACGGGACCATACTCCCGGTCTTGCGGGATTCCCGTCCCTATTAAATTACTAAAATATCCTTTATAATATATATATATATATATATATATATATATATATGTATGTATGTAATTTAGTAATTTCATCTTTTATTAAATTTTATATTTATTTAAAATAAAAAATATGAAAATAATTTATTTCTTCTTTTTTTTTTTCATTTTTTTTTTTTTTGGAATTATAGGGATTCCCGAGTATCTACGAGGATTCAGAGAACAAAGATAAGAAGAAAAATTCTCCCATGATAGGGAATAAAATTGAGAAAGAAGAGATAATTGGTTAGCGAAAATAGAAAGCGAAGAGGTACTACCCGCTCTCGCCCTAGGCGGGTGCCATACCTACATAGTCATCGGTATTGATGTCGGTAATTTAAACACGTATATCTAGCCAGTAATTTGTTAATAAATTTATTGTTTACTTCTTTCCACGACAGTTCTTTTCCATTTCTCAACTTGAGTTTTTCCCTCTCTCCCTCTCTCTCTTCTTGCGGTTTGACCAGTGACTACACACCCCCTGCGACAACCCTCGTCTCTCTCTCTCTCTCTCTGTGCTTCTAGATAATCTCATTCTTCCTATATTTGTCTCTCTTTGTCTGTATCTCTCCATTTCACATGTACTGTCTCTTCCATTGTGTTGATGTTGTGTTTGGATAAGACATTCTAAGATTGAAGTTAAACAATGAATTTATGGGAAGAGATGCGTTGCTAGGTTTGACAATGGATCCAGTGCTAGCTTAGGGTTTGTAACTCTTAGGTTGCTCTGTTTATGTGATGGTGATTGTGGGGGTTTCCAGTGGCTGTGGCAAAGGTAATTCCTGTTATGTTCTTGCAAATTGCAATCCTCATATATTTTTTTTTTCATTTTCTAGCTTCTGTGGTTCGTTTAGTTTTTTATTTACATAGTGGGACTAGTTCTTGTTTTGTTATTAGTATGTTGTTTTGATTTGGGCCATAAACGGGAGAAAGAAGGTTGCTATTTTATTTTTGCCATTGTATTTTAGTATGTATGGTGACTAGGGTAAATTGGTTATCTGATTTTAAGAATTACTTGATTACTTGGAATGTCATAGAGTTGGGGTTGGGCAATTTGTGTAGGGCTTAATATGTCACATAAAGTTATGAAATTAAGGTGTTAATTTTTGAATGAATGGTGTGTATCTCTCTCTCTCTCTCTCTCTTTCTCTCTCTCTCTTTGTGTATCTCCTTCAAGGAGATATAGCAACGTGTGCCTTTGATTTTTGGTGATTTTTGTGCAAACGTGCCTTTGATATATGTTCTGTGTCTTGTTCGAGGAGTATGTATGGTAGTCTCATTGACAAGGTATCACAATTGTATGGTAGTTTGCTGATTGGTGGCTTAAAATTTGTTATGGGCGCATTGTGTTATTCTTAGTAGAGGTAATCTTTTTGTCCTATTATGTTTTCTACAAAGGACAACAAGGTTAGATAAAATGATATAGTAATTTTTTAATATTATGTCATTGTATCTTTACTAATTTTTTAAATTTATTATAGCAGGTTTATCGACTAAAAATATATTCTGATAGATGGGATTGAAACATAGAATTTTAATTTCAATCTTAATTCTTTCAGAATTAGAATTAGTTCAGAATCTTAAATTTTATGTTTGGGGTTGTCAAAGAATTAGGATAAAAAATTATAATTTCAAATTCAATTATAATTTTATTGTTTAAAGGTATGATCTAAAATATTAAAAAATTATTTACAAAATTAAAATTAATAAAAATACTCATACAATAATATTTTTATAATATAATAGTCATATTTTTTTCATGAATTTTTTAGAAAAAAATAAATACCTATTATAATAATTTTTATATAAATATAAAAATAATTTTTTATATAAATATAGAATTTCAATAAATATGATTGTTCATAAATAAATGTGGAGAGAAAGAGAGAGTTTAATTTTTAAGTTATAAAATTGGTAATTCTTAAGGTATAAGTTAAGAATTGAGAAATGTTTAACTTAGTTATTTTTCAATTTCATGGAATTGGTTTATGGAATTACAATTATAATTCTAAACGTCATTCCAAACATAAAGATTAAAATTAAGAGATTCAATTCTAATTCTAAAACATGATAGTAGGTAACTATTATGTTACTTAAAAAATCATCATAAAACATAATATACAATTGTTCGCTAATAATAAATTAAAATTTGAAATTTTGTACTAATAGGAAATTTCAGACAAAACAAGATATATGCATTCTTCAGGTGACAACCTATTATGCATTCAATGATTATATTATACGTTTTTTTGTTTTTTAAATATGCCATATTTATGTCATTGTATAAGTAATAATGAGATTTACAAAGAGTTGAGAAGAATTCTTACAAGGTATACATTTGTTTAATTTTAAGGTTTTTCTAATGAATTATAAGTATAACTTCCAAAGCTAACAATTTTTTTTTGACAAAATGTAGGAAAATGACAAATGTTTCAAGAACATAATTATACCAAGAACACAATTACCATTTGGTCTCCTAATTAAAACTGTTCTGGATCGGGTTATCGGTCTATGGATCAGGAGCAACCCGACCTACCATAATAGTATTAAGATATTATTGCATGTTATTTCGATAAGTACATTTGTCTATTTATGAGATATAAATTTCTCACAGAATCCTTGATAGATTTAAACATTAATTACATCCCACTTAAATAGGAAAATTAGTTAAAAGAGATCACAATTTCTTATGGATTCTAATGTTAAAGATTTGCATTCAATTCAGATTGAATTACGATTCTTAACACTTAAGACGCTTCTATAAATACCCTGCAATGTTTCAAATATATGCATCGAATCATATATACACATTGTCTTCCTTATGCACATTCTAACTTGAATGTTAGAGTGCCTTTTGCAGGTACCTATCCCCTCGCACCACTGTTGTTGCTGCCGTGTCATAGAGGTTTCCTTCTTCAACCACCTACTCAAATAACCCTCTGAACTTCGTTCAAAACATTAGCGTCATCTGTGGGAAGAGATAAACTTTTATTTCCATCATCATCATCATCATCATGGTTAACACAAGGAGAAGACAAGCCTTAACCAATCAGAATTGTACCTTTGCTGCACACAACCCACCATCTCTAAACAATCATCTAACTCTATCTTTGCTCATGAGCCAATTCTAGAACCAGTCGTGGCCCAACAGGAACCTAGGCAAGATGGGTTATAGACTTCTTTCACCGGAGAGAATCTCCTCCCTTATCCCCGCGAGTTCTGGTGAGGCAACGTCTCAGTCCATAAAGAACACCATCTGAGGATGTCAGACAATGGGCATTAGTGCTGCAACGCCTCGGAGCTCCAGTGAAGAATGAAGAAGTTCAATTTCATCGTGCTGAAACTGATCATCAAGAGCTATCTAGAGCAAAACTGCTTTCTCTGGTTAGACTTCAAGATGAAATAATTCATCTTTAAGATGATAGAATTCATGACCTGGAGAGAGGTGTTAACCAAGAACATGAAGGTGAAAACTGATCTCCGAGGAGGAATCATGAAAATCGAAGAGATAGAGCTCAAGGAGAAGACCGCCATCCAGAAAACTCTAGGATCACGAATCCCAGTCATAATGTTGAACCTGTCTGTACAAGAGAGTAGGAACAAGGACTAAGAAAATCTGTTTCACAAAACCAAACTTTCTCTGACAGACTGATGGCCTACAAGATCCCTAGGTGTTTTAAGTATCCCACCAATCTTGAAGCCTATAATGGGACCACGGACCCTCAAGAGCACTTATATGATTATATTTCTTCACTCTTATTTGTTGGAGGTGATGACTCTCTCATGTGTTGTGCTTTTCCTCTGTTTCTGAAGAAAGTCACCTTGAGATGGTTTACCACATTTACTCCTAAGTCTGTTGTTAACTGGGCAGGTCTATCCTCAAGATTTTGGATGTACTTCACCACCAGCAAGGTACAACCTAAATCTATCTTATGCCTCTCCCAGATCAAGTAAGGAAAGGAGGAGTCTCTCCTAGACTTTATATCCCAGTTCAACAAGGAGATTGTGAACATATGTGACTGAAATGAAAGTCATGGATTGTACTACATAAGAGATGGGCTTCGACCTGGACCACTGTCCTTTTTATTTGCCAAGAAAGAACCTAAGACCATGGACGAGTTTTGTGCCTATGCTAACAAGTATATTAATGTTGAAAATGTTCTCCGGGCTAGGAAGCATCTCGAGAAAGGAGAGGATGCTAAGCCTAAGTTTGTACAACCTAATCAACGGGGTAAGAATTCAAAACAAGCTTTTAGGGGAAATATGAGGACTACACTCCTCTCAACACATCTCAGGCTCATATCTACTAGGAAGTAATGAACACCGAGCTTCGAGATGTGCAAAGACCTCCCCCATTAAAGAAGCATTCATAGAAAGACAAATCCAAGCACTGTGTGTGGCACAATGGCCACAGACATAACACGGAGAATCACATCAACCTCCAAGATGTCATTGAGTGGCTGGTCAGAGATATCTGCCTGGGTCATTATGTGTGCCAATCTCAGAATAACCAAAGAGGAGGGCAGAACTACGAAAAGCAGAGTTACAATCCATAGAGAAGTTCATCTCCACCCTACTAGAGAAGACGCTCTCCAGCCAAGAATGACGATCCTGGAACAGACTCATCTTAGGGCAATGCGCAAAACCAACATAGGGTACAACCCCAGGATGACAATCATGATGATAACTATTATCACACTAAAGTAACCCGAATAATAAACACCATCTCGGCAAGCTTCGCGGGCGGTGATGATTTTAGAAACGCCAGGAAGAAAGCTCTCCGAGCCGTGCTGACTGTAGCCTCACACTCGGAAACTAAGTAAGGCAGCGACACAAGAAAAGCTCCACCAGTTTCGTTCTCTGACGAGGATTATGGAAACACAATCTCGGATCACGATGACCCCATGGTCATTATCAAGGTACTCACAAATGCCGTGGTTCGCAAGATATTTGTTGACTAAGGGAGTTTGACTGATATCATATTATTAGACTTGTTTAAAAAGGTAGGATTATCAAAATAAGAATTAATCCTGTACACTGGTGAGCTGATCGGATTCACATATGACAAAATCACCTTGGTTAGGTAAATTGAGACCTACCTGATTTTGGGCAAACATTCCCTCTTCAAAACTATCAAAGTTAGGTTCTTAGTGGTTAATTGCCCTTCAGCCTACAATGTCATATTGGGTCGTCCTTCACTCAACGCCTTTGGGGCCGTGATCACCACACCCCATTTGGCCATGAAGTTCTTAGACCAGTAGGACAGGGTCGTGATAATCAAAGGCGACCAGGGCATGACAAGGAAGTGTTACAATGAGAGCCTAAACAATTTGACTCCAGTCACTACGGATACTGTCAACATCCTCTTGACTGAGTTGGACATATGCGAAGAGATTCACGGTACACACGCCCTTAACCTAACGGAGAGCTCAAACCTCTTCAACTCTGTACCAAGCCAAAGTAGTTAACCAAGATTAGAGAGCAACTCAGTCAGAAAGAAAGGTCTTAGTTAACCATGTTTCTTCAGAAAAATAAGGATTTGTTCCCCTGGACTTCCACAGACATACCGGGTTTAGACTCAGAATTCATCTGTCATTGACTTTCTATTATGAAGAATGCAAAATCGATGGCCCAGCATAAAAGGAATGTTGGTCTTGAAAGGCAAGAGGTGATCCAAAAGTAAGTGAAGGAGCTTCTAGATGTCAGATTCATCAGGGAGGTCTCCTACACCACGTGGCTCTCTAACATGGTCTTAGTCAATAAAGCCAATGGGAAGTGACGAATGTGCGTTGATTACACTGGTCTGAACAAGGCATGTCCAAAAAACTCTTACCCACTTCCCAACATTGACAAGCTAGTGGATAGCTCGTCTGATTTTAGGTTACTCTTCTTTATGGATGCTTATTCTGACTACAACTATATTCCTATGAATCCAGAAGATGAAGACAAGACTGCCTTCATAATCGAGATGAGGAGTAACTACTACCGTGTCATGTCATTCTAACTAAAGAGCGCTGGGGTAACTTACCAATGAATAATGAATAAGGTTTTCAAGGGACAAATTGGTAAGATGTTAGAAGTATACATTGACGATATGATAGTCAAGACGGCAAACACTGGTGACCACATCAAAGATTTGGAAGAAGTGTTCGCTGAGATTCGAAAGCACAACATGTGACTGAACCCAAAAAAGTGCGCCTTTGGGGTATAGGCTAGCAAGTTTATGGGATTTTTATTGACAAACTAGGGTATTGATACTAACCCAAAAAATGCCAAGTCGTGCTCGATATGCGCAGTCCATAGTATGTCAAAGAAGTCCAGCAATTGACAGGCATAATAGTGACCCTCACACACTTCCTTGCCAAGGTTGTCTAAAAATCTCTTTGCTTCTTAAAAACTCTAAAAAAAGGAAAGAATTTTGAGTGGACCTCGGAGTGTGAGGCCACCTTCCAAGAGTTGAAAAGGATGTTGTCCACGCCAACAATTCTGATAAGACCGAATCACTGTGAGACACTCTATACCTACCTCTTTATTAGTAATGAGGCGATTAGCTCAGTTCTGATAAGAGAAATAGATAAGGTCAGAGGCTAGTTTATTTTGTCAGTAAGGTCTTGCAAGGCTCCAAGATCCATTACCAAAAGATTGAGAAACTGGCCCTGACATTGTTAATCACAGCAAAAAGGTTGAGATAATACTTCTAATGCCACCTAGTAATAGTGAGGACAGGCCAGCCAATCAGACAAGTACTGTACAAGCCTGATCATGCAGGGAGAATGATCACTTAGTCAGTGGAGCTGCTTGAGTTCGGAATTACTTACGAGCTAAGACCAGCTATAAAGGCTCAAGTGTTGTCCAACTTCTTGGTTGAGCTTACACCAGACTCCGGCCATCCTAGGGCGCATTCTTGGACCATCTATATTGATGGATCCTCGAATCTTAAAGAGAGCAGTGTCGGGGTATTATTGGAAAACAAAGATGGCCTCGTATTGGAGCATTTTTTAAGGTTCGACTTTCCTATATCAAACAACAAGTTGAGTATGAAGCATGCATTATAGGCGTTAATATGGCGAAGGAGATGGGAGCCACATATATAGTCTTATGTAGTGACTCACAACTGGAAACATCTCAGGTCCGAGATGAATATCAAGCTAAGGAGCCCCTACTACAGAAGTACTTACCAAAGTTAAAAGGTTAATGGAAGGTTTTGACAATGTTAAGGTGGAACACATCTATAGAGAACAAAACTCTAGAACAGACATACTGTCTAAACTTTCCAGTACTAAGAGCCCAGGAAACAATAGGTTTGTGACCCAAGACACCCTATTCCCTTCCAGTATTACAGACAACAAAGTCCTCCTATTGGAAGACGGTGAAACTTGGATAACACCTATAATTGTCTACCGCCAAAATGGCACATTGCCTGAAGAACAAAAACAAGCTTAGAAGATAGTGCAGACGGCAGCCTGGTACACTATCTTTGATAACTAGCTCTATCGTAGTGGGTACTTCTCTCATCTCCTCTCCTCAAGTATCTTGGACCTAAGGCGGCTAAATATATTTTGGTCGAGATCCGTGAAGGAAGCTTTGGTTATCATCTCGGTGGAAAGTCCTGAACATGGAAAGCACTGAGGGCTGGATATTATTGGCCCACCATGGAAGCTGATAACAAGGAACATGTGCAGAAATGTGACCAATACCAGTGTCATTCATACATCTATGCAGCACCACCAGATGAGTTGTCTACGATGTCCGTCCTCTGGCCATTTTACCAGTGGGGGATGGACATCCTAGGACATTTCCCCTAAGCTCCAGGATAGATCAAGTATTTAATGGTGGCTATGGATTACTTCAACAAGTGGATTGAGGCAGAATCGTTGTCCACAATAACCTTCATATGAATCCAAAAATTCACTTATAAGAATATAATCAGCAGATTTGGAGTAATGGAGTCAATTGTTACTGATAACGGAACTCAATTCACTAATCAATAGTTTAAGGATTTCCTAGCCGAACTTAAGATCAAACAACATTTCACCTCAGTGGAACATCCAAAAACTAATGGGTAAGATGAAGCTGTCAACTGAGTCATACTTAGAGGAATAAAAAAAGAGACTTAATGATGCTAAGGAGAATTGGGTGGAACAACTTAATCATGTCCTATAGGCATATCAGATTACGCCACATTCTTCAATTGGAGAAACTCCTTTTAAGCTAACCTATGGTTATGAGGCTATGATCCTGGTAGAAATAGGAGAGTCGAGTTGGAGAAAACAAAACTTTCCTAGGGAAACCAATTCAGATCTCATCTGCCATGAACTAGACTTGCTTGAAGAACAGCGCTGCATTGCCCATGTCTGAGAAGTCATTCTCAAACAGGGGATTGTTAAGCGATATAACTCCAAAGTGATTCCACGAAAATTTAACCCCGGTAACCTCGTGTTACATAGGGCATATATCAGTGGGAAAAATGCAAAAAATGTGAAGTTAGCTCCTAATTGGGAAATACCATATAGAATTATGACAAAACCAATACGAGAGCCTACACCCTAGAAACCCTATCTAGCAAAGCAATTAAGAACTTCTAGAATGCAGACAAGTTGAGAAAGTATTATACTTGAGTACTGTTAAATTGTCACTTTTACCATGTAAGAGACATCTTTCAGTATGAATAAATAAGTTTTTCTTTAACATTCGTTCATTCTATTCATGACTAGTACAACTAACAATGTTATAACACCTCGAAGAGGTTCATGGAATATTAGGTCCAAAGAGGATCACACATTCTGACATCTATACATGATGGCTAGACAAGGGAATCCATTTGACCATTATCCGAGGTTAATGAGTGCATTCAAGGGTTTTCACTTGTACCCTTATGGCTTAACCTTGACCTATAAACCAACCAAGTTTATAAAGGTTAAGCGTGTAATACCCTCAGAAACATGTTAGACTTATAAATGGTTACAGAGGTAGCTTAATACTTGCTTAACATGTCTGTTGAATTTTGTAGCTTTCTGAGCATGTTTAGTCACTTTGTTGTAGCACTATATATGAAATATAACTGTTATTAGTCCGAGAATTGGCTTAAAATTCTTAGTTAATGGAAATAAATGTAGATGATTTGTTTCTAGGCCACAAATGTGTAGAAGATGGTGTGGTTAAAATTCGAGATTAATTGGAGTTAGTTTGACATTTTTTAGCATACTGTGTGTGTGTGTGTGTGTGTTTTAATGCTGGATTGACTACCAGAACATATGAAAAATTATGAAAATTGTGAAACAATATTTTTTTATGAATCTTAGGATTTATTTTAAACTTGTTGGAAGTTAAGAAACTTGGTTTAGTGAAATCTAAGCATTCTTAATAGATCGACATTTATCAATTGGTCGCTTAAGTGACTAAGTCACTCACAACTGCTGTTGTTTTGCCTTGCCCTTTTAAGCTTTAAAATGAGATATTTTTCATCTCATTCTCATCTCTTTTCTCGGTTGCAGCAGGCAAAGGCAAAGGAAAAGGAAAGAAAGAAGACCAAAGAGGAGGAGCATCAACCAAAGAGGAGGAAGAAGGAAGTGGTAGAGAGGAGCTGCTTAGTGACTTCATTTCTGGCCATTAGAGGTAGAGGGATTTTGTTTTTACTCATCCTTATATTTTCTTCATTTTGTTCATGAGAGTTGGTTTGATGCGAGAAATAGGTTTGAATGTGATTTGGTGTTTTTGGCTTGAATCTTGTTGGAGAACTTAAGGATGACTTATTTTTGAGTTGTTGGATGCATAGGGGTGGATTTTTAGCTCTTAGATACCTTCGGTTACCATTTGAGTCAAAAATGGGGTTTTAGGATTTAAGTGGTTAAATGATTCATGAGTGCTTGTTTGAGTGAAATTAAAGTTGTATAAGAGTTATAATATGTTAGTGGATCTCGTGCAAGGTTTGAAATCACTTGAATTTGAGTTTTGAGTGATTGGATGAGGGTTTTGTTCCAATGGAACAATACCTGACCCTGTTTTTCTGTAGAATTCTGCAGAAAAATCACTCGTGCCGTGGCATGAGAGATGTCATGCCAAGGCATGAGTTTCAATGGGTGAACTCGAGAGCAGCACGTTGCAATGTGATTGAGAGCCACGCCTAGGCGTGAATGGGCAGAGAGTTGCGCGCCACGACGTGGAAGCGATTCACCGAGGCGTGACCTCCAGACTTGGACCAGAATTGTTGTTTGATACAATAGAGCCTTCTAAAGGTGTAGTTTCTTCCTTTATGCTTCTTAATGAGTGTTGAGACTCTATTAGGAGTATTTAATGAAGTAAGAATGTGATAAGTCAAATTGATTTGTAATGCAAATTATGGGAAGTAATTAGACATAATTGTATATATATTATACTTGTGTTTGTTGAAGGGTGTGAACCTCACATTTGAGGATAATCTATGTTAGGTAAGGAGGATAGTTTCCTTCCTATTATAGTGATGAGTTAAGGATGGACTTCCTCTCCTTTATTATTCTGGTAATTGTGGCAGGATTTTCCCTTTATGCTAGATGTTATCCTAAGTTGAGAGTAGTTAAGGTGGATTCCTTACTACCAGAGGTGACCCTAAATCTTGATAGCGTGAGGGCACACAGCTCCCTCCCTATTGTATAACTTGGAGGATGGATTCCTCTATGTTGTTGAAGACCACGTAGTTGATGAGATGTCACTACTCGGATTTGTTGAAGATCGCGTAGTTGATGAGATTTCACTGCCCAGAGAGAAGACTGCTGGAATTGGTTTCCAGTGCTTGTCTAAGGTTTATGGATGTGATTTCCATTACTTTGTTCAGGATTCATGCATATCATGACATTACCATGGATTTGGTATCATAACATTATTCATTTCATACTTAAGTTATTACATAGGCGTGGACACTAGGACATAGCATGACAATTGTATGGGCAGTTGTCACCATGACATTTAAATTCATGACATTGCAATTGTATGGGCAATATGAATGTACTAAATGCTAGTTTTGGAATACTTCTACTGAGAATTGTGATTTTTCACTCCTTTTGTGTTGCCATATAAATCCAGGTACAAGTTCTTCAAAAGGGAAGCAGAAGATGTATGAGGACTAATATAGTTTATATGCTTTATGTAGGTAAAGCTTGTATATTTTACTCTTGATCTAGTTTGTATGAAAGTTTATGTATTACTAGGGGTGGAAATAGGTCAGGCTGCCCGTCAGGGGCCTATAGCCTAGCTTGCCTGAGGCCTGGCCTGGCCTAGCCTGCCTGAGGCCTGGCTTGGCCTAGCCTTTTTACTAAACAAGCTAGGCCAAGGCTTTTTTAAAAGTCTGTTTAACTAAAAAGGTCAGGCCTCAGGCTATCTAATAGGCCTTTTAAGCTTGGTAGAGCCGACTTGACCTATTTAATTATATATAATATAATATATATTATTATAATAATTATAAATTATAATTATAATTATTAATTTATTATAATATATTAACATATTTTTTAATTAAATTTTAATAAAAGTTAATAATTAAAACTTAAGTTTGTAAGTTAGAATAGAAATAACATATTTATTAATATATTTAACGTAATATATTTATTAGAATGAAAATAATAAGTTAACACTCACCTCTTACTTTTATAGATACTCACTGCTTTATTGCTCTGATCTTTGATCGATGTGGGACTTGAAAGACTAGAGTAAGAAAGTGAGCAACTTGGTATATCTCCAAGTCCCACATCGACCAAAAACTAGAGTAAAAAAGTAGGGAACATCTATAACATTCACCCCTTACTTTTATAGATGCTCACTATTTTCTTACTCTAATCTTTGGTCGATGTGGGACTTAAAAGATTAGAGTAAGAAAGTGAGTAACTTGGTATATCTCCAAGTCCCACATCGACCAAAGATTAGAGTAAGAAAGTAGTGAGCATCTATAAAATTAGAAGGTGAGTGTTAAATTATAACAAAGGCTTATTGGCTTTGAGTAGGCCCGTTGGCTTATTTCAAGGCTTAGGCCTGTTAGTTTATGTAAAGACATGTTGACTTATTTAAAGGTAGGTCTGTTAGCTTATGTAAGACATGTTGACCTATTTAAAGGTAAGTCTGTTAATCTATGTAAAGGCCTGTTGGCCTATTTAAAGGTAGGTCTGTTAGCCTATTTAAAGGCCTCATTGCAAAGTAGGCCTTTAAATAGGCTTTCAGGCCAGGCTAGACTTTTAAAAAGGTCAGGTCAGACTTTAAAAATCGGCCTATTACAGACTCATAGGCCAGACTCAGGCCTTATAATTAAGATACAGGCTAGGCCTGTTTAAGGCAAAGCCTGACCTGTTTCCACCCCTATGTATTACAATGTGCCCTTTTGAGGCAATGATGTATATATATAACTTTTAGTTTGTCGTGGCTCTCCATAATTATTTGTATAAATGTTATGAGTTTAGTTTGTAACATGGGTTGAAGTAGCATAACTAGTATTGGTTGTTATTATATATGTGAAGTATATCGAATACTAATATTGGGATGTCGATCGTATCTCAGGACAGTGGATTCCACACCAAGAGACTTTTCGTGCCAACTTTGTTCCACAATTTCAAATTAACCATAAACCTAAAAAGGTTTAACGCAGCTACAACACTAAGCCTAACCCATAAGCCTAACAAAGGTTTAACGTAGTTATGCGCTTTAGACTGTTTCCCAGGATAATGAACATCACTTCAAGAGGCTTTTGTGTCACATTATACCTAAAGTTTGACTAAGTGTCAACTATTCCTGAATGAACCCAACTACCGAGATCGAGCATTGGACTCATCTTTATTAGGTAAGATGAGTATTCATTAATAGCTACCAAGATCGAGCATTGGACCCATTTTAGTAAACTACGCAAGCAAATTACTAAGTATAAAACAAATACTGAGATCGAGCATTGGACCCATCTTGACATTACAAAAACAATTATGCAAAGTATAAAGAGCCACCAAGATCGAGTGTTAGACTCATCTCGGTGACTGAAAGGAGAACAACAGGAGTATAAAGAAAAATACCAAGTATTTACATAAATGAAAGGTGCCCAAAGTTGGGACTTGTTCATATACAATAATAACAACTCACGCAGGGGGAAATAAAATGAAGAAAAGTTATAATTCCTCATCTTCCGGGGTCACCATGACTACCTCGGTCTCCTCGACTACCTCTGTCTTCTCCACCTCGGTCACTGCAGCCCTAACCTCTTCTTGCTCGCCTTTCGATGTTGCTTCTTCCCCTTTCCTGCCATTAACCCTTTGGTTCACTTGTTCATTGGGAGTAATCACGGGAATAGCAGCATCAATAATTTGGCCATCTCAGACAATCTTCAAAGAACTTATTCCATCTTCATTGAGTCTCAGATTTAGAAGGCAGAGTTGGGTAAGAGCATTCTCGAATGACTCATCTACAAATATCGACCAATCATCCTCCATCTCCATGATTTCCTTGTTTAATTTGGCCTCGTTCTGTCGAAGGAGTTCATTCTCAGCTCGGATCCCAGCCTTACTCATCAACATCGAGGGCATACTATGACACATCACGGATCTCAGCGCTTTGGGAAAAAATCATGAGATCCGACAATAACACTATGACTTGGATCTATTTGTGCACTACGTGCCTGTGCTCTTGTTGAATTCGAATATTTTAACACTTAGCTATCTCATCTAAGCGCTAAGTTAGGGATAACTGTTTTGGACCGAGTTATGGGTCCATGGATTAGGAGCAACCTAGCCTACTAGAATAATATCTAGATATTATTGTTCACTATCTTAATAAGTACATCTGTTTATTTGTGAGGCATAAATCTCTCACAGAATCCTTGATAGATTTAAACACTAATTATATCCCACTTAAATAAGAAAATTAGTTAAAATAGATCACAATCTCTTATGGGTTCTAATTCTAAATAATTGCATATTCTAAATAACTGCATTCAATTCAGATTGAATTAATTTTTAACACCCAAGATGCTCCTGTAAATATCTTGCAAGGTCTCAAAAGTATGCATCTAATAATTTATATACACTACTTTCCTTGTGCACATTTTAACTTGAACGTCAGAGTACTTTTTTGTAGGTACTCACCTTCTTGCACCACCGCTACGGCTGTCGTGTCACAGAAGTTCCTCCTTCAACCACCTACTCAAGTAACCTTCTGAACTTCATTAAGAACAAAAACCATAAATCAAGAAGAGCAAAGCAACGATGGTTGTAAATTGATTATGTATTGTATATAGTTGTAAATAGATATGTGTACAATTTGTAAATATATGTTAGTTGTTTTGGTTGAATAAATTTGATGATATGTAGACTGTAGTTAACTCATTTTTAGGCACAAATGTATCCATTGCTATAGTTTTGCCAGCTTTGATGAACGAGTATCACGTGCTATAGCTTAATGTGAAAAATGGTGTCCTGAAGTCCCTCTGTATTCTCTTTTAATACTTTGGTCAAATGGAAAAGGACTACGTCTATGCCATGACTCATTTGTTTGAGGATCCTCAAGCAAGTAATTGTCAGCCCTCCAAATAGGCGGGGGAAAGATCCTTATCAATACATTTTATAACCTATTTAAAAAAAACAAAAAACAAAAAGCATCTCTTATCTATATCTATATACGATACAACTACAGAACCCTTTTCTTAACTATTTCTTTTACTATTCATTCACACATGTCGCTCTCTCATTCAAATCCAATGTCAGCTTATTTCACTTTCGTCCTCTACCCATATTGATTTCATCATCATATGAGCATTTGTGATTTGAAGGAAGAGTGTGGGAGATGACACGATACACCTTCTGTCACTCTTCTTTCTCTCCCCGTCATTCTTTCCAGAACCTTCACTTTTCTCTCGGCCTCCCACCTATTATTTCGAAAATTGTTGTCTTCTCCAAATAGGTGTTGAAAGAATGGTTGCAAACCATGGGCCACGACCTTTTCGCCTCCGCCTGCACTGCCGCGTTCGGCAACGTACTCCTGCACATCTTCATGCCCCCTCTATCTCTGTAAGAACCACTACTCACTTCATATCTTCGTTTCCTCACTTTCTTTATTTGTTTATTGTTATAGTTTGAAAACAGCCTCACATGGATGGATTCGTGTATGGCTTCAACGAAATCAGCTATGGCAGTACAACACAATGCCAAAAACACTATTCCCTCTTCTCTCTCTCCTTCTGCAAGGTTCTCACTCTTATACCCTGTGTCCATCGTTCTATTCGTCTAGATAGGCTTCAGTCCCTCTCTCTCTCTGTCCTTTGTGCGATGCATTTGGCACAAATCCTACGTCACTTGATTGACACAACCCGTTACAAATTCAATCCATTTGGCACAGTACACACAAGACACAACCCTTTGAAAAGATAGCCATAAAGTTTGTAACTTTTGGTAATTGCTGACATTTTGGCTTCTCGGTTTTGTCTATGTGGTTGGTTGAACTAACAGTGTGTGATCATCTCAATTGGGCTGAAGAAGAAGGACTCTGCGTTTTTCCTTTCGGGGTTTCAGTTCGTTTTCTCTCCCTCGTGTCTGTTTCTCTGTCGAGAACTGTTGTGGCAGAAAAGGTAATATACTTAATGGAATGGATCTAATGTATGTTGATCATGGAAGTTTTCTGCATTTTTGTTTTCATTGCTGTGGTTCCAAATGTAGATTTTTGTTCAGTGTTGAATTGTGTGTGCATTTTATTTATTTATTTATTGTGCAAAACTTTTTTTGTTTTTTTTCTGTTCATTAGTAGCTAAGATAATTGGAAGAACAAACCATGTTATTAAGTTTGGACTTTTATGTTTGGTTTTGCTGTGAGAATGGGGATTTAGATTCATAATTGGCTATGGCTAATAGAAAAAAACATGTCCTTTGATACCAGTTATACATTTTAGAAGCTGATTATGGCTTGGCCACTGAGAGATTATGGGAGAAGGGCTAATTTTCACTTCCATAGCTGACGAAGAATTGGCTGAAATTTTGGGGATAAAAAGAAATTGACAGGCTCAGTTGAATATCTGTCTTTTCAGTCGCTCCCTATCCCTTTTCTTTAAAAAAAAATCTTATGGTTTCTGTTTTTGTCTGTATTATCACAAGAAATACATTAAAATAAAAACTTAATTGAGCTCTCAAACCAGATGTTAAACCTTCATGTCATTGTCTGTTTTGTCTTCTACCTATCACTGCAGCAAAAGAAGGGTGTACTTTTAAATTCAAATCTTACAAAATGAAATGGTATTGATTTTGACATCATGCTTATTTGTTTATTTTGCAGGCAGTAGCTAATTCTTAATTAGTTGATGTGTGCATATGGCTTCGCTTGGTGATATAGGACTTGCAGCAGCAATAAATCTCCTTAGTGCATTTGCTTTCTTACTGCCATTTGCCATACTTCGGATCCAACCTATAAATGATAGGGTGTATTTTCCAAAATGGTATCTGAAGGGTTTAAGGAGCAGCCCAATGCATGCAGGGGCATTTGTGAGCAAGTTTGTCAATTTAGAGTTCCAGTCATATGTAAGGTTCTTGAACTGGATGCCTGCAGCATTGCAAATGCCAGAACCTGAATTAATTGACCATGCAGGCTTGGATTCTGCTGTTTACTTGAGGATCTACTTGCTTGGGTATGCTCTGATATAGCATAAGTGCATGAGTTCAAGCAAAAGTAAGTTTTGTTTCTTAATACTCTTTTACTTTATATATTTGTTACATTATTTAATTTCACAAATTGTATGTGTGTAGGCTGGCTGAACAAAATGTAGAGACTTCCCAAATCGCATCTTTTTTGTCAGATGCACCCAAGTACTCCTTGGACGAGGATTTCTTAATCGTTATCCCTAGGAAAAATATTGAGCAATTAAAGGACTGCAAAGAGGTTTCAATATTCTTCCTTCTACCTATAAATTTAATTTGTATTTATTTTCTTGTGCTTAATGTTTTTGAAAAATAGATATACTAAACCAAGCATGATTTTAATATGTAGTACACATGATTTTAAAATAGGAATATATTGGTTTCAATTAACTTCTATTTCTCATATTTTTGACATCACAATCCTCTTTGGTGTTGTTGATTTGCTCTTTGTTGTTTCGAATTCATCTCTACTAATTTATTTTCAGATTTGATGTTACTAAATCTAATTTAGTCATGACCCCGAAATGCTTGAAACATCTATTTCCACATTCATCTTGAATGGGCTGTACAGTTTGATCTCACTTTGTCTTTTATCTGACTAACGTTTCTTAGACCCATACGAAAGAAAAACGAGCTAGCAGTCTCTTAAGTTGCTTCTGTGACTGAAATGCTATAGTAGTCACAAGGTAACTGAGTCTTAGACCCATACTGATAACTTTAAAAATTGATTTTCTCCCAATAGTAGGTTTGATTGTGTATAACATTTAATATTCTGCATGATTTGTTTTCTAATATATCCATTTTTGTAGGATGAGAGTCCCTATGGTTGCATCTTGCAAATGCATCTTAAAGATTTACTCATTCATATGTATTTGTAGAATATTGACATATGTTTTATGAAGCCTTTTTTAGATGCTACTCTATAAATGAGCCTAGATTGCTACATCAATATATTTTACATTGCAGGCAAGTTAAACGCTATTCTGGCAAAATTAATTTTTGTACAACGAAGCAGCCTTTAGTAGGAAACATTGTAACTTGCATGAGAACTATATATGTAATTTAAGCATTTCTAAACATATTATTTGAAGCAAGTATTCCATGGACTGAAGTCTTGGCTCCTTCTTTGACTGTAGAATAGTGAGTACTTATTTATTTTGCCTGCCATGGAATT
Source organism: Ormosia semicastrata (assembly GCA_029884595.1). Lineage (NCBI taxonomy): Eukaryota > Viridiplantae > Streptophyta > Magnoliopsida > Fabales > Fabaceae > Ormosia > Ormosia semicastrata. The sequence goes on along the minus strand of JAQQTO010000035.1, from coordinate 5,255,158 downwards.
TCATCATGGTGAAATGTTCATTGGGAACTTTTATGTGCCATTATTTTTAACATTGATATTCTGACTTAGTGATGCTTCTTTTGCTACCTTTGGAGTTTTAGAGGTGGTTTGTTTTGACTATTTTAGATTGAGTTTCATTAGCTAAATTTTGAGTTATTGCCTTTGACATTAAAGCATGTTCTATCTTTTTTTCTCTTTTAGATTATGCATGGTTGGGATCCAAGATCTGAATCAAAGATTAAAAGGGTATACAATAACTTCCAGGTTTTGATTTTGGATTCTATTGGTAGGTTTGTTGAAAGGACATCAAAATTTTGTTTTGTGCAATTTTTCATGTCATTGATGTTTCAGATTTCTGCCTTTTATGTTTGGTGTTTTTTTACAAAAAAAGGTTTGCATGTGAATGATCTAATGAATACTTTATCACGATTACATGGGTTAGAGTGCCCCTCATACCACTCTTTCAATGTGACAAAGGTTGCCTGCAGTTTAAAGAATACCTAGAAATAGCTTGATTATTACTTTTGGAGAATGAAGATCCATTCAAATTAGTGCAGAAGAAAAATTTGTCCATCATTTTTGAAGCTACTGTTACAAAGGAGCTCAACATCCATTCCATGGACTGAAGTCTTGGCTCCTGCTTTGACTGTAGGATAGTGAGTACTTATTTATTTTGGCTGCCATGGAATTTCATCATGGTGAAATGTTCATTTGGAACTTTTATGTGCCATTGTTTTTAACATTGATGTTCTGACTTAGTGATGCTTCTTTTGTTGCCTTTGGAGTTTTAGAGGTGGTTTGTTTTGACTATTTTAGATTGAGTTTCATTAGCTAAATTTTGAGTTATTGCCTTTGACATTAAAGCATGTTTTGATTTTTTTTCTCTTTTAGATTATGCATCATTGGGATCCAAGATCTGAATCAAAGATTAAAAGGGTATAAACTAACTTCCAGGTTTTGATTTTGGATTCTATTGGCAGGTTTGTTGAAAGGATATCAAAATTTTGTTTTGTACAATTTTTCATGTCATTTATGTTTCAGATTTCTGCCCCTTATGTTTTTTTTTTTACAAAAAAATGTTTGCATGTGAATGATCTAATGAATACTTTATCAGGATTACATGGGTTAGAGTGCCCCTCATACCACTCTTTCAATGTGACAAAGGTTGCCTGCAGTTTGAAGAATACCTAGAAATAGCTTGATTATTACTTTTGGAGAATGAAGATCCATTCAAATTAGTGCAGAAGAAAAATCTATCCATCATTTTTGAAGCTGTTGTTACAAAGGAGCTCAACATCCATCCAAAGCAAAAGAATCAAAGAAATTTGTGTTTAGATTTCAAATGTGTTGTAGTATAACCCCCATGTCTTCTCCTACTTCTCCTTTTGTGGTATTTTTTTAGGAAGACTTATAGGTTTTCTACTACAAATTTGCAGCCTCTACATCAAGAATTGTACACTGAATCCTACTACGTTCTTTGATCTAACATTTCTGAAAAGTAATTTATACAATATACAACTACAGAATGTTTTCCTCTACTGTTTCTTTTCCTATTCCTTTACACGTGTCAACATCACCTCATCCATTGTTAAAGCTTTTTTAATAGATATACTATCCTTGATAATGATATACTACATCTGACAGACTAGATTCTATTTTTAATGCATGGCATGCTTGGTTCTTGAGGATGCATGTAGCAATCTTCTTGAGGTGAGTTTAAAGCTGATTACAATTGACTATGAGATAAGATTATTTTTTTGGTGGTGTTTAGCGCATGATTTTTTTTAATAGATTTCTTTATAAGTATGACTTGATAACTTTAATAATATTATTAGTTAATTATGTGTAATTCGCTCTAAAGGTTTCAAGAGACAAATGCATCTTGATTCTTTAGTTTCTCAAGGCTGTTTTAATGTCTTGCACGTAGTTGATGTGTGTAGATAAAATTCTGCATCAAAATTTGATGCTCATTTCATATGCTTTTCAGTTGATTCTTTTTATTTAAGGTTCAATTTTTTCCTTGGGTAACATCACTGGAATGGGACAATTACCTTAGCATTTATCTTCCTATTCTTCTATCAGACTTATCTTTCTGTTTTGTTTTAGTGGTTTATTCATTGCTCTCTCTTATGTAAGCAATTTCGTTTGTAATGCACATACGTAATGCACAGGTTCCCCAAGTTTATTGTATGATAGTAATTTGGCAACAAGTTCTGTCAAAGGCCAAACTTTATTTTATTTTATATCATTTCCAAAAAAAAAAATAATCTTATTTGTTCTATTGTATATTTTACAATAACTTCAATTTTTTAAAGTTTTTTTTATATGATGCAATGATTAAATCTTAATTTTTTTTGTTAAGTGCTAATTTTTTATTTTCAATGAAAAGCAACAAAATTAAAATACTGAAGGATGCTTGTGCAAAGCATGATCAACAAGTTTTTTGTATGATAGTGGTTGGGCTTGAACTAATGCTTTGGTTTATGGTGGCACTTCACCATCTGTGGTTATGCTGGAATTATAAGATGATTGATGTAGAACTAAGAAATATGATTGGCAAGACCCTCATTTGTAGAATTGAAAAGAGGTATTATATCCCGAGCTATTCTCTTTGGCTTGAAACTTCAAGGGTTTATATTTGAATTTTGAACTTCTCATTAGAGTTGATACTATTTATGTTGTTAATGACTCAAAATTTGAGTTGCTATGATATGAACTTTTATGCTATATTTGACTGTCGAAGAGGTGGTCTTCCCTACAGTTAAAACCTTTGATTAATAGGTAAAGTTAAATTCTTTAGTCTGATTTTAGAAAGCTCCATATCTTTTTTTGGTATTAATACTTCTGAATGGATGTGTTTCTCTATCTCCTTGACTCCATCATATTATAGGGTGTGTCATCTTTATAAATGACTTGCATTTCTTCAATGCAGGCTACACAATTCATTGTCGAGAAGCAAGATATAACTAAATATAGTTTTGTATCTTTAAAGGAGGGTTTTGTACCTTATTATGTTTATAGAAGTAGTAATTTTGAGAGTACTAAGGACATGTTCATTTTATTTAGTTTGACATGGATGCATATCATGAAAATAGAAAAAAGTAAAATGACATATATAGTTTCTCAAAAATTTGGATGTGTTTGTCAATGAATCTTTTACAGTATGGTACACTTTTACAAGCAAGCTACTACTAGGTTCACATATTTATGTGATAGTCAGTATGCCTTGGTTGTGAATATTTTGTGTAAAGTGTTTTAAGGATGTAATGAATCTGTATGATTGGCCTTCATTTGAGCTTTCTAAAAAATGTTTGATTGCCCTTCAATTCAGCTTTCTTTTTAATTGTACCTTTATATTGTGAAGATCAAATTTATGTTGATTGTGTAGTATTTTTATCATCCTCTTTTTTTCTTATTCTTAAGTTAGATTTTTTCTTATTTTATTTTTCCTCGGTACCTTATATTACTTATTTGACCAACAGATTCATTTCTAAAATAATAGTTTGAATAGTCACACGTCTCTTAAAAGGATGTTGTCTTTGCGTTTACTCACCTATCTACAAAGGTATATGCACAAATCCATTAAAGCATGACATGCTTCCTTACTGTAAAATCATCTATTATTTTTATCTTTTATGTAGCATTGTTTTTATGTAGGCTTGAATTGTTTGATTTCTCACCTGTAGCTTGCAAGTGAGTCAACCTTTTGTTTCAAGTAGTAGCGTAATGATTTGACTGATTTCAGAACTATATGCTTCTAATAATTTGTGTTATCAAGTCAAGTAAGTGTTAATGCTTTCTCTTGGAAACATACAAATATTGTATGTGGACCTACCTGACATATTAAGAGATATTACCACATGCAGTTCATTAGACTTGGGGAAGCCTTCATATCAGCAGAAAGAATGAGGGCCTTTACTGGTCAGGGGGTTATAACTTCAAATATAACTACATAGGCTCATGAAAGAAAGATCCTACCTCCAAACTATACAGGGAGAAGGTAAAGGTATATAATGTTTTAACTTATAAGCTTGCTCTGTTTTTAGTATTTAACTTATAATGTTTTAACTTAAATTGCTTAAGGTGACTGAAATTTTATATTATAGTATCGAAGGTTTTGTAATTATGAATTTTCTATGTGGCTAATTTCATTATTGTGAGTATTATTGCAAGGTTGATATCTTTGTGTGGAATATATATCAAAGATTGCATCAGCATAGTGGCTTCAAAGTGCTATAAGTTTTAGGATATGCCAATTAGAGACTCATATTAATATATTGCTCTTTTATGTCATTTATGATAATTAGTGTATAGTTTGTTTTTATTTTAAAAGGTTCATTTTGTATTTGTTTGTCCTTACAATGGTGAATTTGTGAAGTTGAATTATGTTATTTCTATGTCTATTATTTTTAAGATATTTTATAAATACTAAACTCAAGTAAATTCAATCCCTAATAAATATTCAAGTATTTTAATATCTACTTTATGGAAGTGATTTTTTATAAAATTATTTAAAATTAATTTAATTATTAATAAATTAATATCTCTATTTACAAAATTATTGCATGTAGGTTGTAGTTTTAGCTGGTGATTTGAGACATTAACAATTATTCTGAAATGGAAGTAAGCTAATGGCAATAAGTTCTTCACCTAATTAAAGATGATGTTTATGTTTGTAATATATATATATATATATATATATATATATATATATATATATATATATATATATATATATATATATATAAATATTTTTATATTTACACAACATGAGGATGAGAACTTTATATGAGAACATATTGATTTCTATGTTTACAAGGGTAGTGGTAGCTAAGGTTCTTGTCAGAACCAAGATGTAAGTGATATTAAATAAATGAGTAAAAAGTAGATGACATTAAGAAAACTTCACTCACATTTTTTTAGCAACTTTAATTTGTAACTCAATTTTTAGTTGATTTTTGATATCAAGTGGCTTCAACAAGATAAATAAATATGATAAAATAAAGATTGTGTCCTTAAATATTATTATACAATCCTTAAAGTTTTTTTTTTTTGGGTTTAGGGTCTAAGCCCAAGAAGGAAATAACTAAATTAAGAAACGGGGCAATGAGACCTTTGAAGCATTTGTAAACAATTGGTATCTCAAAGCAGTGGGAGGATTCTCCCAAATCTTCCAACTAAAGTATTGAGTAAGGCTTACAATTGGCCTATGAAGCACGGAAACGGACACGGACACGGGACACGACACGGACACGGACATAGGGACACACTAAATTTAAAAATTTTAGGACACAGACACGGCACAGACACGACATATATATATAATTTTGATTATAAACATTTCAAACACAATTCCTCAATAACAACATAAGCATCTTCGTTTATAACTAAAAATGAAACCAATAATAATCAGTGTTGTCAAATTGCGGCCATGGCGGATTGCGGTGGCGGGATTCTCAGAATCCGCCATTCGCCAGCCGCTGTGTTACGGATTCTGCCTTGTTGGAGACAGCGGCCGCCACAGCCATGGCGTCATGGCGGTTACGGCGTTTCATGGCTGAAATAGCGGTTGTATCTCTTTTTTTTTTTAGGGGCTTTTCAGGGTTTTCAGCGTTAGGGATTTATAAAATCCCTAACCCATTCGACAAAGACTTCCCACGTTCAGCTTCTACTTCTCGAGACTTCCTCCCACTCCCCTTCACCAACCTCCTCCATAAACTCCGGCGGCTGACGACCTTCTCCGGCGAGGTAATGACAGTCCTTCTCAGCTCCCTATCTTTCTCTGTTCTCACTTCTCACTTCTCAGCCTCACTTTTTCTTCTTTCTTCACTTCTTCTTTCTTTCTTTATTTCTTTGTTCTCTGTTCTCAAACTCATACCTGTTTCTTCATTGTTCTATCATTCTCATTCTTTTTTTTTTGGTTTTGGGTTTTTCTTCTCAGCTCCCTGTCTCTCTCTGTTCTCATTTCTCACTCTCAGCCTCACTTTTTGTGGAAAAGATCTGGATGTGTCACTGTTCATGCGGCACAAATAGTGAAGTGCCGCGGCAAACTGGATTTTGTCACTGTTCACGCGGCACAAAATAGTATAGTGTCGCGGCACTGTTCATGCGGCACTGTTCATGCGAAAAAAAAACTAAGTTTGGTTCTCTGTTCAGCTCCCTGTCTCTCTTTTCTCACTTCTCAGCCTCACTTTTTTCTTCTTTTCTTTTTCTTTCTTTATTTCTTTGTTTTCTATTCTCAAACTCGAACTGTTTGTTCATTGTTCTCATTTTTGTTTTTATTTTTATTTTCATTTTGGGTTTTTCACCTCTCTCCATTTTGAGTTTTAGTATTTTACACTCTCAAGCTCAACTCTCTGTTTTACACTTTTTAGTTGTTACACTTCTTGTCACTTGTGTGACTGTGCCTTATCTTGAACTCTTGATTTGTGTCATTTTCTGGTCACTTGTTAGTATTGTTAGTTTTTATTTTCTAGTGGCCTTATGCTTAATTGCTTATGTTATGACTTATGAAGACTTTGATTATGTTTATGACTAAGTTATGACAGTTATGTTTTTCCCCTTATGCTTTTGAATTGTGATACTTTTGATGAATTTTATTTGATAATATATATTTCTAATTTTATTGTTCTTGGTGTATGTTAGTAATTTTTATTATTTATTATATTTAGCAGAATTTTTTTTATTATTTTTGTATATATATATATATTTTAATCAGTCGCCATGCTTCCGCCATTTTTCGATTTCTCCATCCGCCATTTTGTATGGCGGAATTTTTGGCTTTCCACCATGGACTGCCATCTGCTATTAACAACACTGATAATAATTGAAAATTGAACCACCAGATCAGAGTGAAACTCACTTGAAACTTGAACCATTAGCAAACAGTGAACACAATGTATTGAGGAAAAATAGAAGATTTTTCCTGAGGGTGAGTCGGGTGATATTGGGCTTGTGAGCTGTGATATTAGTACACTACCACACAGTAATTTTTTTTTAAATTTTAATGGGCTATGTCTAATATGTGTCCGCGGTGTGTCCGAGATGTGTCCTGATCGTGTTCGAGCCGTGTCTGAGTCAAAAAAAATAATTTTTTTAATTGGACACACTCGGACACGTGAGACACGCGTGTCGTGTGCGTATCAAAGTATATTTATGTCGAATACGTGTCTGACACGTGGACACGCCAGTAAAATGGCGTGTCCGTGCTTTCTAGCAATTGGCTAACCAGCCTGCACATTGTTTATCTGTTTATCATTATATTATGAAAACTTTCAATTTGACCTTCAGTACATTTGATCTGGGTGCCTGCTATCTTTAACCTGTCTATATGATTTTCAAACCCTTTTCTAGATGGTAGTAATACACCAGAACTACTTATATCTTTGGTACCTTCTGAGTGAACATTTTTTATTTCCATTTCGTTATTTACTTCTTCAACTCTTCCTCAACAAAGTTCTCAACACCGTCAGAACATTGCTTAAACATACGAATTTTTGCTATATTCATCTTTAGCATAACATATAAATCTGCTAAGCTAATTAATTTTGCTTTCCTGATATAGGTGGGTTGATAATCACTTGGTGCATAGTTCACCTGTGCATTTCTCTTGGTGTAGAGGCAGAGTAGCATATAGGATGTAGCTCAATCCATTTCTCATTGCTGCATACACTGAGCAGATTGTAATGTTAACTAAGTGTAACTTTTTCTCTAATTATCTTATATCTGAATTTAAAGTATAATCTAACACGTGAGATAAAATTAGGTTAGACATGTTCAATTTTTCACTATGGCTATGATACTTATTGTTCTCATCTTCAATATAAACAGTTGTTCTACATGGTTTAATTACATTGAAATGAGTTATCAGGGAGGTGCAGCAAGAGCATTATGGTTGTAGATGAAACTCCACAATTGGTTTTATGATCTACTTGAGTTACTTTATTAGTACTTAATCACTATCTACTCTGTTGTGGAGGTGTTTTGCTTATTTTTCTCCTTTTTCTGTTGGGAAGTTATTCATGGGATAACTTTTTAAAATGTTTTGATGTTATAACTATTATGCATTTTCAAAGAGTTTCATGTTCAAATTGAAAACCAAGGGTAGCCTCTTTAGATAATGTCTGACTAACAAAGAGAGATGGATGACAGCATGCTTAAGGGCCCCTCCTCCTCATTGAATGAGCCTTTTGCTTCACTATCAAACATTATGTTATGTTCTCCTTCAATTGACAATTTAAAAACCTCAAGTAAGGGTCATGTCAAATTTGGAATCAACAATTGCATTCCAAAAACCATGACTAGAGAAAGTTCCTAGAATGCAAGCACAAAGCAAATGGGAGATGAACCTATAGTTACCAATGAACCTGAATTGGGAGATGATCGGTCTGCTGCACCACCCACTATGCATTGCCAAAAACTTCATGTGGGTTCCTGTTATAGGAATTGCAGCACTATTGGCTTCCATTTTCAGTGGCAAGCATCCCCTTCATTTTAAATATTTTTTATCTCTTGCTTTCATTTCTTCCCTTTTGCTGGGCCATTACAATAGGATCACATCAAAACCGTGTGCCTTTATTCTGTGCAGGGAAAATTGTGCGATCTCCTTTTGGTGTCATGCATAGAAAAAGTTCTTTGGTGTATTATGATGAGAAAGGAGAAGATGGATTATTTGCTGGATTATCAAAGTAAGCATTTATTACTTTTATATGAAATTTGAGGGTTGTATTATCTATTGTTTACATTTTTTTAGAAACACTGTCATATAATTGGCTGTTGGTTATGTATTCAACTACTACATTGTCTTCACTCTTAACTGTTTCTGAGTTCTGACACCATTTGACCCCATTGCCTTGATATCATTTTTAGTTATTTCTTGGCTGGTAGATATCACAGTTAGGGGTGGAAATAGGCCAGGCTGCCCGTCAGGGGCCTATGGCCTGGCCTGTCTGAGGTCTGGCCTGACCTAGTCTGTTTACTAAACAAGTTAGGCTAAGGCTTTTTTAAAAGTCTGTTTAACTAAAAAGGTCAGGCCCCAGGCTATCTAATAGGCCTTTTAAGTTTGGTAGGCCGACCTTACCTATTTAATTATATATAATATAATATATATTATTATAATAATTATAAATTATAATTATAATTATTAATTTATTATAATATATTAACATATTTTTTAATTAAATTTTAATAAAAGTTAATAATTAAAACTTAAGTTTGTAAGTTAGAATAGAAATAACATATTTATTAATATATTTAACGTAATATATTTATTAGAATGAAAATAATAAGTTAACACTCACCTCTTACTTTTATAGATACTCACTGCTTTATTGCTCTGATCTTTGATCGATGTGGGACTTGAAAGACTAGAGTAAGAAAGTGAGCAACTTGGTATATCTCCAAGTCCCACATCGACCAAAAACTAGAATAAGAAAGTAGGGAACATCTATAACACTCACCCATTACTTTTATAGATACTCACTATTTTCTTACTCTAATCTTTGGTCGATGTAAGACTTAAAAGATTAGAGTAAGAAAGTGAGTAACTTAGTATATCTCCAAGTCCCACATCGACCAAAGACTAGAGTAAGAAAGTAGTGAACATTTATAAAATTAGAAGGTGAGTGTTAAATTATAACAAAGACTTATTGGCTTTGAGTAGGCCCGTTGGCTTATTTCAAGGCTTAGGCCTGTTAGTTTATGTAAAGGCATATCGACTTATTTAAAGATTGGTCTGTTAGCCTATGTAAGACATGTTGACTTATTTAAAGGTAAGTCTGTTAATCTATGTAAAGGCCTATTGACCTATTTAAAGGTAGGCCTGTTAGCCTATTTAAAGGCCTCATTGTAAAGAGCCTTTAAATAGGCTTTCAGGCCAGGTTAGGCTTTTAAAAAGGTTAGGTCAGGCCTTAAAAATCAGCCTATTGAAGACTCATAGGCCAGGCTCAGGCCTTATAATTGGAATACAGACTAGGCTTGTTTAAGGCAAAGCTTGACCTAACCTGACCTGTTTCCACCCCTAATCACAACCTTGTGATTGAAAAGGAGAGTTTTTCTAATGAAGCACTTGAGATGTCTGTTCAATTATGATAATATGTATAAATAAATACTTAAAATATGAATTGATCATGTTATCCCGTGCATTGCATGGGTCATTGCACTAGTATTTATACAAATACAGATATCGATTTAGGGAGCTAGCACTCTACAGATGATTGTTGCCTTGCAGTTCCAATCGAAAGATAAGATGTCAAGAAAAAATGACTTAAAAAGATATATTTTTTTCACAAATATGCTAAAATTAAAAAGCCGATTTGAGATCGTTTATCCAGAAAAGGCAACATCTATCGCAAACCTTAACCAGCTGCTTCTGCTGTGAAGCACATTGGCACTAGGAGTGACAGTATATAAACACCTATACTTTATTGGTACGTGGCATTTTGAAGTGCAAATTAATACAAAATTGCGATTGGTGAATCTCCAATTTTGGTACATGCCACCTGCATATTTTGGTATCTCATTTTCATATTTATGAGATGTACCAATCACCATTATATTCATGGCATGTGAGATTCAGTGCAAGTGCCATTGGTATTGTGAGATTCAATTGAAGCACATGGCACTTGCAGTTGTGAGATTCAATGGCAAGAACATCATATTTGGAACATATAAAATTCTAATTTTAACTATCAACATTTATTGTAACATATTTTAATTTAATATATAAGGTAAATTACATACATGAATAAAAAATAAAAAATGCAGGGCGCTAGTAGGGATAATGACACAATTTGAATAACTACGGATGTGAGCGAAGATAGAAACTTAAATGGAAAAGCAAAAACAATTGTAACTAAAGCTCATTTGAAAAAGACAAAAATGAGCTAGCTTAATTGGAAGTAGTTTTAAGACTTTGGTGTAATGTTTGATATAGGAGCTTAGTTTGCATCAGCTCACGTCTTTAGGGTTTAGGGTTGGTATAAGAAATTGGATTCTCTATTAGGCCATTTCAAGTGCTTACAAATTTAACGTAGAAAAAGAAGAAGAAGAAGAAAGAAAACAACGAATGGAAGGAGCAACTCAACGCGGGTAGAATTTAGATAGGAGTCACAAATCAAAGGAAAGTGGCAGACCCAGTCATAGCTTGAAGTAGGAATAGACAAAATCAAATCTAATAAGAATATTCATTATCTATTATTAATTAGACTATCTCTAATTATCATTTGTCATCTTCTAGTTCTAATTAAAGTGAAATTTTTCCCACTTAAATGCAGTTTTTCTCCCACTTCTTTTCTTCTCTGGCTCGCACATAGAGCTGTGGTCTCTCCGTCGCTCACATGTTCTTCTTTCCTTTTTCTGGCTAGCACCCCACAGCCGTACTCTCTATCTGTCATCCACTTGCTGTTCAAATATATATATTTTTTCTTTCCAAAGTTCTTCACGCCGTTATGCTGTGTCATTTACGTTGTGGCCATTTTTTTTTTCCTGTCAACCGTTTGTGCCATTTACGCTGAGGCCTTTTAATTATTGTTTTCATATATACTTCATGTGCTTGGGCCCACATGCATGGCTTGCTTTTGATTTGAGTGGGTCAAGGTTTCATTAGCTCAACGTTTTATTTCTTTTTATAATTTTTTATTTTGACTTTTTTTTCTTTAAAAAGCTCTTTTCAATTGAGATTAAAAAAAAGAGATTATTGACATTAAAAATCTTTTTTTTCAATTTAGCCGATATATTAATAAAGAAGTTGCCTTAATTGCCATGTGGCAGTGCCTTTTTATAATTTTTGTGGTCTTGAATCAATTATTCGTGTAATTTCTGACAAAAATAGTGATTAGATAAAATTCTATTTAAAATAACGATTTTAAAATTTGAACGTTTAACATTTATTTATTTATTTAATTGAAGTAAATTACTTTTTGTCATTTTTTATTTCTCTAACCAGTATATGTCGTATTTTTGTTTGTATTGGTGTTATTGTTTTTGATGTCCTGTGTTCTTTTTATATTGCATTTCTTTTTTACTATATTTGAAATTAACCAAAAGTTAGTGATAATTTGATATCTTATTAATTTTTAATTTTCTATTTATATTTTTTAAATTTTAAATATTGTATTTACTTAAACTACTTTTTAACTAAAGGAATTTTTTTAAGTCAAAATTGTTCAAATTTTTAATATTAACATTTACTAATAACTATTTAATTTTAAAATGAAATATTAATAATAAATATAAATTTCTTTCATTTTTCTCATAGATCATTTATAAGGAGTAAATAATGTTTTATTATTATTATTATTATTATTATTTATCTATTATATATTTTAATAAAATTTATATAATGAGAATTAGTTTTATAAGCAGTTTAAATATATCTCGTGGACTTAAAAAAAAAAAAAAGAGATTGCTTCTAATGTTACGTGACAATCCCCTGGTTTAACTCATTCAATCTTAGCTTTTCTTTTTATCTATTAAGATACATGACACTATTGTTAGACCTCCTCTTTCATGTCCGATCCATTTATTTATCTATGACTATCTTTTTTCTTTTTATGTTTCTATTATTTTCAAGGGTAGTGGGCATCAAGCTGAAGTTTGATGTTCATTCTTAGAAACTGGTATGTAGCCTGATAAGCTTCCGTGACTTACGGTGTTGAGCATTTTTGCTAAGGATTTTCATGCTTTAGTTGTGCTTGTGAGATTGGTACAATTATTTTTTAAGTTAAGCATCTAATAGATATTATAGGTTTTTAATAATCTCTTCAAGGCACATATTAATAAGTTAAAATAGAAACTATTAAATAAAAAATAGAAGCATTTAATATTTTGAAAAATTTTAAAAACATTTAATAATTTTTTAAGTAATTAAAAGTAAAATGATATAATAAAGAATAATAAATGCTTCTTAAGATGTGACATGTTAACAAAATCATGTTAGGATTATTTAATTTTATTTTTGTTGTTATAAGTCTAAAGAATAAGTGTGTAGTAAAATAAAATTTTCTAATAAAAATAATTCTAACATCAAATTTGACATCAAATTTGGCCTAAAAACAATTATATTTTCTTCAGAAGTGTAAATATAAAAAATAGATACAATAAATATAAAGGTAACAAATTTAAAAAAAACACCATAAAGTTTAGTATAAAAAATAGACACAATAAATATAAATTTTTTTAAAAAAAACTCATAAAATTTATGGGAGTACATTCTAGTTCAAAAATAGATCATACTCTAACTCGTAGGTTATGTTTTGAATGAAAGAAATTGGAGGGAAATTAAAGGGGAGGGACAATTTTTCAGTTCAAGTTTATTTGAAATCAGTTCTGTTATTTGTTTAATTTTTATACTTTTAATTTTTTTTAATTCATTTATAAATTTATTCTGTATCTTACGAGAATATTACAGTCATATACAAATTGATTTAATATCTCACATACACTAATATACGATATACATATAATATGCATATAAAAATTATATGTAAAATATTTCTCATTTGAGATAGTATAAAATCCTATACTATAAGATAACAGAATAAAGTGTTTTAATTAGTTTGCTGGTCTCTTCCTCTTATCATGTTTGTTTTTGCGTGTAGAACAAACCAGTAATGTAATGACTTTTAAGCAGAGAAATCTACGGAAGAGGCACGAACCAAAGGCGCCTTTTCCTATCTTTCATGTTAGTTTTGAATCTCAGCAAGTAGATTTAGTTAACCAGCTGAATGCTCCTATTGTTCAAGCAAATCATATGTACCCAATTCCCAAGAATGACTCGTATTACACAGCGCTAACCAAGGTTTGCTGTTTTGCAGAATTGGAGTAGAGGGTGAGCACTGAGCGGGTGAGTCTAATACAATGATGCTGTATCAATCACCCCATACATACTAGGTACACTTTATGCATGCCGTTTAACCCTTTTTTTTGGGTTACGGAAATGTGATTCCTGGTGGTGACCTGGACCGCAGGGTTGAACCACCACCTATTCGTCAGATGCGTTGACTCAAGCTCAGGTTAACAATGTCCGAGTTTATAATTCATAACCCATTCTTAATGGGATGCGTTTAAACCTACAAAGTACCCATGCTCACGCCTGTCCATCAAATGACCAATTTGAGAATTGAACCTAAGTATCTCACAAATTTGACGTAGGCTGTGACCACTTCAACCACAACCTAGGTGGTTGCATGCTGTTTAACTTTGATAGAGCATGGAAGTTGCAATGGGCTAAATGTTTGTTTTGTGGGTAAGGTGGACAGCTAGACTCACTTTATTCCTTCACATATGGTCCATTATTATATAGCAATGAGGAGTACAGATGGCATATGTCAACTGTTACCTATGGTAGGCAGTGCCAACCTACCAGATTCAATAGAATTTCCCTAGTCCCCATTGCCTGGCAGGGTTAACATCCCAGTCCCAGATCCCCAACTAATCATTGCATATCCTCACCGCATGAAATGCAGAGTCCTTTACTGAAATCTCATGCTCCTATCTCCCGAAGCTGTATCTACGCAGTTAGCAGGTAAACTCGCTTTGCCGAACGCATTTGCACTTGTTTCATGTACCTGAGTTATTCATGTTTTGTCATTTCTCTGCCAAATCATTTTGAACTATAAATGTTTCATGTTGAACGCCTACAGCAGCTGATTGAGAAACAGTCAACTATATGAAGCTGCTTTGCGCCATGTTACCGAAGAACAAAATAATTTAGTTTATTTATCTCCGGCGTTGTCTTCTAATAATACATTAACAAGAAAAGCAAGAGTTTCTCGGACACATATATGTGGATCCAAATCAAGACATGACATGCCTATATATCCTATGTTTGGCCTAAAACCAATGAAAACTACAGGTGTTGCACTACTCCCTCTTCGATTTGGAGAGGGCTTTCTTCCTCTGTGCAAGCATGTAGCTATACATGTGAGGACTACCTGCATAGAATTATGCCATCCGATCAGTCACAACACAAGGTCAGTGGACATCAGTAGTAAGAAAGATGTTGAGTTCATGCCTGGAACGTAGATTCCCAATGCAACAATTGCGGCATAAAAGTAATCAAATGATGAGTTCCATTTGTTGGGCATCCTTATGCAATACTTCTCAGATGCCTGAAAAATACTCTACATCATTAACTCGTAATTCCAAATTCTTGATAAACCAGCTTATCAAATAGTTCCAGTAGAGTCAATCATGTCATGAGTAATAGACTATCAACTCTCCCTATTTCTCTTTTATCAATTTAGGAATCCCATGAAATTGCAGATGAGATGGTCAAGGTTTTGAAATATCAACCAACAATAAACTCAAGGGCAATGCAGAATGCATATTTTCATGAAGACTGCTATTTCCTTCCTGACTAGACCAAACTTCATAAGTTCCTTCTTGAATTTAGGAAGCCCTCTTAGAAGAATTGCCCTCTGTTACATGATTAATAAAAATAAGGGCAGAAGAGCAAGATATATATTGGTAGTTAACAAAAACAACACACAACCAGCAGGTTTAGATCTTCTACAAGATTCTAAAAGCATTGTGGACATTTGCTATTCAAATTCTTTACCTTAATGAATGGCAAGGCAATGTATATTAGACCAACTTCACTGCTTATGCCAGTTGGATACAGAACTAAGAAGGTGCTATATCTGCAAGGAAAAAATTGTAGTCAATATAAGAGCAAAATAAGATTTACCCAGTACTATACTCCATGAAGCAGGCTTAACATTCAAACTTCATACCTGAGCCATAAAAGCCATGATGGGGCAAATCCAAAAGCCTCTTTGAAGCCAAAGAAAGAATAGCGAATGATCTGCAATTGTAACAACAAAGAAAATGATCAATATTGATCTTAGTTAATACTTCTCTTACCTTTTCAATCAATGGTTTCTCCTTGAAAACAAAGGGATATGGTTACCAGAAGCAAAAGAAGAATTACAGGGGAGGATGGGGCACCAAGCCAAAACGTTTGCAGTCACCCCAGCCACTGCTTTAAATTGCAGACTATTAGGTTCTTATAACTATCAAATCTATAAATTTAACATTTTATGTAAGACTGGCATACTCAAATGACTAAATATTGACATCATCAATCTCTACTTGCACTATTTTTAATTGTTTCACATTAGGCTTTTTTATGACATCTCAAGATTGCCTCTACAATTTTGGCAGAAGAAACAGGAATTTGTAATATGTATAATTTGACTCCAAAGGTCATCCATCATAAAGAGAGACCACCAGCAACTCTGTTTCACAAGCGTAACAAAATGTATATGTCAGGATAATCAGTTCAGAATCGATCCACTTAATGAAAGTTTATCTACAACATAAATCATATTTGCTTTGTCAAACAGTAGCATGGACTAATCAAAATTGACAGAGATAATTCCAAAAATTTAATGGGCCCATAGCTTTCATTAGAGGCTATTTTGAAGATGGCAAAAGAAGCAACCTGAAGATAATTCAATTGCTGTGACACTAATTCAGTGTTTCTCTTTTCTCGCTGGATTGGTGACTTGGACATAAGACAAATGTTTTCCACCACACTCTACACCCTATACTGTCCTTGGATTTAACAGCCAACTCTTATGAAGAGAATTTATCCCCTGAATGCGGTGTCTACTTCTATACCATGGGATCCAGTCCACAAGGCATACTCTACTCATCATTAATGCCAAGTCATAAATTTAATGTAGTTTTTGTAGTTTCTTTTCCATATAGTATGATGGTTAAAGTTACAAATTGCAAACAGGAAATGGAAAAACGAGTGATTAAGTACACATTAAAACAAAAATAATGGAAATTTAGTGCTCGCCCTCAGTGTGGTAACACTCATTGAGACTTTCTTTTTATCTTTTTTTAAGGAAAATATAATATCATCTTCATGCAGGAAGTGTTCCAAAATTCCTAACCATCCTGTAACATTCAGTGCTGACTTAATCTCTTTTGGCTAATATCAAACAAAGCAAATAATAACCCAGACTAATAATGCGAATGTCACATGAAATAGCAATCATGAAAGACTTACCTCGGTGATAGACCAGCTGATTAGTAGGCAGCTAACGAGTACATGAGTCCGAGTCTGTCATTCAAAGATGTGGCAACTTTTCAATTAAAGAATATGATTGAATGCTGAATTAATAAATTAAATGACATCAACAGAAAAGAAAAAAAGTTCAAATTTGTCTTCACCTCAGGGAAACTCCATAAGATGCCCCAAGTTAGGTACAACCTTGAACCTATTTGTGGCAATGTTGCTGTCACTGGAGACCTCACCAGCCCTTCATCATTGTAAACCAAAAAAGAAAAACAAAGAGAAAGTCCATAAACAAACTGACTCTAGCATCAATTTCCATCTTCATTAAGCCCACATATTGAGCAAGGGATTACTCACCTACCAAACCATGAAAAATCTAGCACACCATGTAACCCAAGTATGCAACGCCGCAACAAAATCCCACCCACAAAAAAAAAAAAAGGAGAAGCTTGTGATAATTCCCACAAGAAATTTGAAAATTTTCCGAGAAAACAAACAAAAGGATGTGTTCATAGTTCAGAAAAATCAAATCTTTTTCGACCAAATACCTCTAATACAGCAGCGGTTTGAGCAAAAATCAAAGGCTTTTCTGCTGCATTATAAACATGTTCATGACCCGATTCCTTCAATGTCTTCAAAACAAAGTACAGAACTTGAAACCTGCACAAATTGTGTGAGAGAGAGAGACTTGAGGACTTCCCTGGAGAAAGGAATCTGGGATAACAGGGTACGAGAGATAAGGGGTGAGTACCATCCAAAGAAAACTGTCCAGTTGTAAATAGTGAGGTAGAGGCGCCTAAGAAGTGAGAAGAAACCAGCCATTGAAGAAAGTGATGAACCGAGATCTGTTTCTGTATCTGTATCTGCGCGGAGAAACACGAGTGCAAAATTCACCAGATTAAAGATGCATATATTAAGGCAATTCAAGGTATTAATTATTAAGGGGAGATGAAAGATGGGGGTGTGTCTGGTTACAGAATTTAAATGGCTCAGTTGGGTAGTTCAACTTCCCAACCACTTCGATGTTAATAACATAGGATTAGGAACCGTTATCTGTTGGGCAGCCAGAGGAATAGGATGCAAGAATAATATATTGCTCATTGTTCTCCTGTTATAATTTCTAAACAACGATTAAAATGGAAGTTAATAAAATGTTAGATATCCAATTCACTCAAATTATTATTTTGTCACAGACAAAATAAGATTTTCAGCTAGGATATTGGGGCGTGGGGATTGGAACCTATAGCCTTCAATCTGGTGAAAAATGGTTGTTAAAACAACAAAATTATAGTTTTTCTGTTGTACTCTATGGTGATTGGATCTTTAAATAGTAGTCAAGTTTTCGCATCAGTAAAAAACTGTCACGAAATTAAATATTGATATTTGCTTAGGAAACTTATTAAGCAGCATTAATAAAGAAAGGCTCAATAAAATGTTTTTTTCCCCTTATATTGCATAAATATGTACAAGGTCAATGGTATATTAGATTATTTACTGTTTCATTAATTACATATTTAATTATAGCTTTTGCTAATTAAATACTTATGATTAATCATTAATAAATAAATCAGAAAAGAAAGTACACAAGACTAAGAAAAAGGAAAAATTAGTGATGGAGGATCATTAAGGAATAATATTTAATTTAAAAAAATAAAATTAATTATTAAAAAAGATCATTCAAATTTTAATTAAAGAGAAAGAATATTTAATTTTATTTAATAGTCAAAATTACTATAATGAAATCTTTATTTGAAAAGTTAGTCACTTAATGATAATAAATGATTACTTAATATGAAGTAGTAATTATTCACAAATTTCTTTTATATAGAATTTAATTTGAAATTGTTAGTCACTCAATGATAACTAATGATCACTCAATAAAAGACAATATTCATTCACAAATTTCTTACTAATTTCATGTATTTTATATATTGAATTTCATTTGAAATATTAATCACTCAATGGTAATAAATGATCATTCAATAAAAAATAGTAGTCATTCACAAACTTCTTTCGTATAAAACTTAATTTGAAACAATTAGTTATTCAATGACAAATAATGACCACTCAATAAAAAATAATAGTCATTCACAAATTTCATGTATTTTATATATTGAATTTCATTTGAAATGTTAGTTACTCAATAGTAACAAATGACCATTCAATAAGAAGTAATGATCATTCGCAAATTTCTTTCATATATAACTTAATTTGAAACAGTTAGCCACTAAAGGCAATAGCCATTTATAAATTTATTTCTAATTTTATTTATTTTATTAATTGAACTTCATTTGAAACATTAGTTACTCAGTAATAACAAATGACCACTTAGTGAGAAACAGTAGTCATTTACAAAATTTTTCATATAGAATTTAATTTAAAATAATTGGTCATTTAGTGACAATTAATAATCATTCAATAAAAAAATAATTAATAACCACTTATTAAAGATATTATTGTCTTTCGAGAAGAGATTAAATAGTCATTCTTTCTAATTAAAATTTGAATGATTCATCTTACTAATTTTAATTTTATTTATCACTTAAAATTAAATATTAGTCTTTAAAAGTCATTGATATTAATTTCCCATAAGGAAAAAGTACTTCTTTTAATTTTAAAAATTATATCTAAAAAAACTCTAAGATAATTAGATAATTTTACAAAAAATAATAATAAATAAACAGAAAAAGCATATTTGGTTTTTTTTCTCAAAAGCTAAAATAGTAACTTCTCAAAAAATTGGTATGGCCAATTTGGCAGCAAAATGGAACCTCGGAATAATATTTCACTTTTCCATTATCGCTAAGACAGCAAAAAATAATGAAGAGTGCTTAAACGAAATGACAAGAGAGCTCGAGACCTTTGAAAGGAGGGTATATGACACGGGAAGAATATATACTGCTGCTTGGGGTGGTTTTCTAGTTCAAAGTTAGCAGTGTACAGGACTAAGAACATTGAGCCCTGAAACAATTAACTTGTTAAACTCTCTGATTGCTAAATATTCCACTTGGTAAGCAACTAAAATCTTACTAATCAATCCCATCTGCAGCCTTCGCAGATCCATATCCACCCTGGCATGCAGCCATTTCCTTCGCCTCTCGAGCTGTAGTAGAGTCAATACACTCAATTTGAAGGGTCCTCTTTGGTCCTTCTATTGCAGTGATGGACTCAAAAATTTTAGGCATTGAGGACAAAAGTAACACATAAGCATAAAAGGACAAAAGCAACACACAAACATAAAAATAAAAAAAAGTTTTAAATGATTATGTTTATACATCAAGAAATATATTATTACATAATAATAAAAGATTGATTTACAATTATTTTCTTTGTGTTTTTATATTTTGAACACGTTAAATAATCTTTTCACTATCGATATTATCAAATATCTCCCTCTTTATGTATGTATGAATGATCTTAATGGCTAATTATATTGGATGTAGCTTAGGAAAAAAATGTTAAATAAGTTTTAACTTCTCTTATTGCAAATTTATTTATTTATTCGTCATATAAGGACAAAGTTTAAAATATAAAAGATATATGAATGACAAATTATTATCTTGGGTCATAGAAAAATTTCAAAGGTGGTGGGGGCATGTGTCCCCATTGTCTTTCATGTAGGTTCATCCCTGTTCCAATGTAACACCCAGCACAATATTCTCTTCAAGAACAGGCCTAGATGCAGCAGGCTCTGGAGCTAGTTTCCTTTGCTATTGCTGTTCTGTTGGTATATTTATAAGAAGTCCACTAGCTTGCCAGCATTGCTTTTGTTCCTTGTTGTCTTTTGTTATGGGTATTGGCAAGGGTCAATGGGACCGAGGTGGAGGCTCTTGTTCTTCCAACATCAATTGGTCATTATGCATGGGAGTTTGCTTTCAATTGTTACAAGATCCTCACTAAACCATCACCTCGTGGACAAGGTGAGTCTTTTGGGAGGGAGTATTGTCAGGTCAACATGTGCAATAAGGACAGGATGAGAAATATTGAGAATCTTTATGTTAATGGGCTGCAACATTTATATAGCAGTTAGTGGAAGAGTAGAGGTCATGAGATAGTCAATATGTTAATAGGCTGCAACATTTATGTGACACGTAGTGGGAGTGGAGAGAATAAAGAGGGGCATCACTTAGCATTTACCTAAAGGGATTATGACAAATGAATAGACAGTTAGTGAAGAAAATAAATAGGGAAGTGAAGGAGGAGAGAAGACATCTAATCATTTGAGTAAAGGATTAGGGCATTTGGGCAGGGAGGAAGCAGACCCCCTGAAGAGTCTACTGTGTCTCTATTTTTTCCATCTTTTGTATTATTTTTGTTCTTAGTTTACCTATGTCTTTGAGGGTTTATAGAGGTTTTCCTCTGCTGTAAGGAGTTAATCTCCATATTTTCCTAGAGAAATCGAAGTTTCTATTAATTGGTATCAGAGCTCCCAATCCTGGGGAGCTTAGATCATATCAATGAGAATGGAGAACAAATTGGAGCCATTGGAACGATAGGTGGAGGGGCTTAGGCAGGAGTTGCAAGAGATGTTTAGAAGATAGATGGAGCAGATGACGGTGACTATGAGGGAGCGAATTGGAGAAGCCCTGAGGCATCAAAATTGCCACAACAAGGAGGAAGAAGAACTTGAAGAGCTAGAGATCTTGGAGCTAAAGACCACTCTCGGAGAGGAGGTCACAATTGTAACACCCTGAAAATTATTTGTTTTATCCTAAATAATCATTTTACAATATTTATGATTTTTGAGAATTTTTTTAGGATTTTTCAGAAATGTTGAATATTTTAATATAATTTTCATTTTACGTGCACACTGAGCAGGGTTAGTGTAACACCCCAGAAACTATTTGTTTTGTGATGAATAGATATTTTCTAATATTTGTGATTTTTGATATTTTTGTGAAATTTTCTGAAAATGTAAAATATTTTAATATATTTCTCATTTTACGTGCACACTGAGTGGAGCCGGGAAAACAAAATATTTTCCTTGAGGCTGGTAAACTTTGAATTGTGGAAAAGTCAACGGGGGATCTTACTAAATCCGAGGCCGAGCACAATTTACGAAGTTTACGTCTTTCGAGATTTTACCTGATAAATAAAATCGTTGTACATTCTGCTAAATTTTAAATTTAACTGTACCCCTTATTATCCATTGAACAATAAATATTGACTCTATAAATATCAATAATTGTCCGTTAGGTAATAGCTTGTAGTAAAAATTATTATCATTTTATCTAAAAATCTACTTTATGTCAAATCAATTTGACTTTTTACAAAATTTACACACACATATAACCCTATCATTCTGGAGGAAAATTTCCCCCCATTTTCTCCTCACTCTCCACTGCAGCAACACCATTTGGAGAGCCCAAAATTCTGCTCTTCCACTTATCTCCCTTATTCTCATATCATAAACATTATTATCACTTCCTCTCTCTTCATTATCTCTCTTCTCTTTCTCTTTTTCCCCTTGTGGAAATAAGCTTGCCCCAAATGGTTTAATATGTTAAGTTTTGATGATGACAAATACAAGACAAAAAGAATGATGCTTATGCTTGATAGTTGTGCTTTATAGATGGCAAATGTATCACAAAAGAATATTGATCATGTTACATAGATGTACTTAATGTGACATATTATATCATGCATGATTATGTAGTCTATCTAGTTATATTACACTTAATCATCATGCAATGAGATATATGTAACATTCATCATATAATATATCCAATAATGTTTTATATAAGTTATAAATGAATTAATATTGAATATGTTTATGCAAGTCTTGTATGCATGTTAGATTAATTAGAGTTATACATTTATGAATCATGCATATGAAGATAATGAGTTATGAATTTGGACTAACTATGTTTGGTTAAGTGAGCAATACTTTGTAGGATAGTCCAAGTACCAAGAGTGAGCATTGCAACAAGAAAACAAAAGATCACAACTATGCTCAACTAAAGAACGATGAGAAATGAAAAGATGTTCCAAGCATTTGCAAGTCTTGAAGAGAAGATTTTCTTTGGAAGCTTGGATTACATCAAGAAGTGATAGTGGCAAAAGATCTAGTCCAACATCTTCAAGAATAGCTTATAGGACTTAGATCTTATGTAAAGGTAAAAGAGGATCACACTAAACTCAAACAAGTTTTAAACATCTTTAAAAGTATTTCTAAAATGTTTAAATGTCCAACAAACTATTTTTGGAAAGCTAGTCATGGTGGTATTTCATTTCTATGAAAAATAGCAAAGTTTGTGTTTTGTAAAATTGACCTTTGGTTACTCTTTTGATCATATCTTTTAAAATACTTTGATTTTTGCTTTGAAACTTATCTTATTTGAAAATAGACTCAAAGATCTTTCCAATGAGTGGTCATTCGCTTAAAACGGATAAGAAACGAAGAAGTTATGACTATTTAAAGTTAGTTTTCAAAATTAGAGTGTCCTAACCGATTAGGGACTTTCCCTAACCGATTATTGACACTACCAGAAGCCATTTTTACGTTTCTGAAATATCCTAACCGATTAGGAACTTGTCCTAACCGATTAGGATGATAAAAAGGAGCCTTTTTCATGTTTTAAATGGCCTCCTAACCGATTAGGAAGTTTTCCTAACCGGTTAGAACATGTTTTTAACGAAATATATTTTGGCCATCAACAGGAGCCTAACCGATTAGGCTAAATGCCTAACCGGTTATTATGAAAGTCAGAAAATAAAATCTGAAGCTCCTAACCGATTAGGACAATGTCCTAACCGGTTATCTGGGATAGCAGAACGCACCTAACGGTCATAAACGGATAGTTTTTCATAAATAATACATTACCAAACTTTACCCAACGACTCTAAATATTAGTGGGCTATAAACACAAGTGTTTAGGCATCAAAGAAATGTTGAAGAACAATCTGAAAATCATTCTTGAACATTAAATTCGTGTCTCACTATCTATTTCTCCAAATCTCTGTTTTTGAGCTTAAAAGTGTGATTTCTTGATACTCATTGATCTTCAATTTGTATTATCCACTCTTGAGAGAGTTTCTATCAATTCTACCTTTGTATAAACTGTAAAAGAGAGGGTGAGGTATCCTTCAAAATTGTAAGGGTGAGGTATCCCTTGGAAATAGAGGCTCAAATACAAAGGGTGAGGTATCCCAAAGTGTGTTGAGTGCTCAAGTTTGTAAAGGTCATCAAGCACCCGTAAAGCTTGAAGAATTGGAGGCTCTAGCACAAGGGTGAGGTATCCCAAGGTGTGAGAAGTGCTCTTATTTGTACAAAGGTTTTCTTAGCACCCGTGAAGTCTAGGAGATAGTGAAGAAAATCTCAAGTTAAGCTTGGGGACTGGACGTAGGCCACAAGTGATTGGTGGCTGAACCAGGATAAATCTTAGTGTTTGCTATTCTCAACTCTATCTCTTTATATTTGTGCTTTTAACTATATATGCTTGAGTTAAATTTGATACCTAACTTATTTGCATGATTTATCTCATAACCCAACTTATATTTGAGTAATCCTTAATAGTTGTGCATTTGCTATGCATGTTCTGCTGCACTTATTAATTGAGTTATTCAAAATGTATAATTTGTCAAAATTGCATTAAAATCAGTCATCACCCAATTCACCCCCCCTCTTGAGTAATGGTTGCCATGGCTAACAAGTGGTATTAGAGCTTCGTGCTCTGGTAAAAGCTTAACCGGTTGAAGTTAAAGATCCTTGTTTGTTTAGCAACCATTAAAAGCTTTTCAAATGGAAGGTTTTGAAATTAATAAACCACCATTCTTTGATGGTGTGAATTTTGTTTATTGGAAAGCTAGAATGGAAATTTATATGCAATCTATTGATATTGATTTGTGGGATATTGTGCTTGATGGATTTACTTGCAAATCAAAACAAACTTGGAATGCCTATGAAAAGAAATGCTTTTCTTTTAACATTAGAGCTATGCAAATTTTGAGAAGTAGTTTAAATGATGATGCTTATGCTAAAATTAAGAATTGCTCTAGTGCAAAAGATATATGGGATGCTCTTGATTCTATTTATCTTGCTAATAATGATTTTGTGTATAAAGTTGTATATAGAGAGCAAGAAGAGCAAAATCCTCTAGAGGAAGACAACATTGAAAAATGTCCTCAAGAACATGTTCAAAGCAACAAAATGAGATCAATGCCTCTTGGTGATGATGGTGCTCAATTTGAAGAAGAGGCAAAGCAAAACAAAATTGATGAGGAAGATGGTGATTTCCTTAAAGAGCCAAATATGCTAGAAATGGAAACTACTTCATATATGGCTAAAAAGGACATTGAGGTAAATAATGCTAAACTATATTATAGTCCCTCTTATGATGAGATACAATGTGCATATGATAGATTATATGATGGTTTGTTGAATTTAGGAAATAAAAATTTATCTTGTTTGGAAAACATTTCCTCCATTGAAAATGAAATTGAGATTTTGAAAAATGAATATTCTTTTCTTGATGAGGAAATGCCTTTGATATGTGAAATCTCAACCTCTTGTGAAAAATGCATTGATTTAGAAAATCAAGTTGAGGACTTATCTTTTGAATTTGTCAAAGCTAATGATTCTATTTTCTTACAATCCATGTGTGTTAATAAGAATGCAATTGATGTTATTTCACATGGAAATTCAAGTAAGGCTTGTGACAAAAATAACATAGAATGTATTAGCAACAAAAAGCTTAAGTTTTCCAAAGATGATCTTCAAAGGACCAAACCATCATTAAATTTAATTGTCTGTAATTTTTGTGGACATCTAGGATATATTTCTCATTTATGCAATTATAGAAGAAATTCTTATATGAGAAATAGTATGATATGGGTTCCTAAAGATCTTAAATGTCATAATACTAACATTCAAGGACCCAAGATGAAATGGGTACCAAAATGTCCTCCTAGTGTTTCAATTATGCAAAAAAGGAAAAAGGAATCATCAAGGGAAATGCTTCCAAAGCCCAATGGTATAAGTTTTGGTCAAAGAAGGAAGTTGGCTTCAACCAAAGCTTCTCAAGAACAAAATGTGAAACTTGCAAAATTCAAAACACCAAAAGAGAAGCAATGGGTAAGGAAAAGAGTTTCCTTGATTACCAAGGCCAATGTATCAAACGTTTCTACCTCTTATGCACATTCACTTGTAAAGTCAATGAATTTGAGGTATATTCCTTATAGGCCTTAGGTAAATGATAGAATCATGTGTGCTTGGTAAAATTTGAATATTATGTTTAGCACATGATTATGTTTATTCTTATTGTACCATAGCTCATTAATTTGTTATATATCATGGTACATGAGGTTCTACAATTCCTAGGTATGCTTGCTATGGTTTGAATTGTCTATATATCATAAAAGTTAGTATGCTATAAGCTATGTGCTTAATGGTAATTGATTATTTGATTTATTGTACTCAATTTATATACTATAAAAAAATGATCATTATGAGAGTACAATAGATTAATATTAAAAAACTAACACACAAGGACCTAAGAAAATTTGGGTACCAAAAACCAAAAATTGAAGTATGTTGTAGGTATGCTTAAAGGCCAAAAGTTGACTTGGGATATCTTGAAAAGTGGCTGCTTTAAGCACAAAATTAGAAAATACTTCAAGCTCTCTTCCTTGGCTCCAAGAAGCTTGGACTTGCAACCTTTGGTAAAATGGAGACTTGGTTTATGCTTCTCTAGCTTAATTTCTTGAACACACCTTTACATATGCTAGATTAGTTTGATTCTTGCTTGAAATAACATATTTGATGAAAATATCCTTCATCTTGGCATATTGAATAAATCATGTATCTAACTCCTGCTAAAAATATTTTTTTTGCATAACTTGTCATGTTAAGTTGCATTTATGGTTTGAGTAAATGAAAAATAAAGCTAATCTATAGAATGATCTTCAAGGAGGCATGATTTGGTTTGTTTAAGTGATGTTTTCATGAAAGTTCAATAGCTATGGAAGTGAAACAATCAATCCAAGAAGGGAACAATTTGGTTTTGACTTTTGAAAATTTCTAGTACATTGAAGGTGTCTCTGTCAAGCCAAAATAATCGGTTAGGCTAAGCCTCTAACCGGTTACCCTGTATTTGGAAGCAAGTTCGTGCTTTCTGTCAAGCAAAATAATCGGTTAGCCAATTGCCCCTAATCGGTTACCTTGTTTCTGGATTCCATTTTGTACGCTCTGACTTAGCACAATAACCGGTTAGCCACCCATCCTAACCGGTTATTAGAGAAAACAGTGGCTTAACTCTAATAGCCTTAACCGATTAGCACAAAACAACTAACCGGTTACCCACTTTGCCTAACCGGTTAGGCCACTCCAAAAACCTCTCCCAGCCGTGTCCTCTTTTATGAAATTACCTTTATCATTATGTTTGACAATCTAACCATGATAGTTTTATCTCTTGAACATAATGCTTATTATCTTGGCTTGCTTAACTATGCTTATTTTGAAATAATTTTTTTTTAAATGAGTTTCATGCTATTATGATTACATTGTTAGGCTAAATTATTTTGCAATGGATAAAATATACTATGAAAATTGATTATTTGATTTATTGTGCTCAATTCACATATTATGGAAAAATTGATATTTATGAAAGCATAATTGATTAATAATCAATAACTAACCACTATGGATCCAAAATTGGTGGATACCAAAGAAAGTGTCTGGAATTGTGTTGTAGGGTGACCATTAGCTCAAGCATGCAAATGAAGTGAAATACAATCATGCTACTTGAGGTTGGAAAAACTTAAAATGGTCCAAGTTCTCCAAAAGTGATGAAAACATAAAAAGAATGACATGGAGAATCACAACATTCTCATGGAGCCTTGAGGCTTGGAAATTGGAACCACCTACAAAAACTCAAAGAGTACACTCTTGGTGATATCATTCTCTTATCCTTATTTATGCTTTAAATTGAATATCACGTGATATTTGGATAAGTAGATATTTGTTCTTATGCCTTAACATGCCTTAAGTTGTACTTTTCTAGCATTATGTTTTAAAAGTGTCTTTACATATGTTAACATGCTAGATATGCACACATCTTGCTTGAAATGACATGTTTGATAATGATATACTTGTTCTTAAAAGCCTTGATCAATCATGTCTTGAAATAAATGTGTTTTATATTATTTTTATCCCTCTCTAACATGATTCTTAGTTGATTTAAAATGCCTTCAAGAATTGGGATTTAGTGATCATTTCCTTCTGTTCCCAATTGGTTTGACTGTCATGAATGAATTTAATTTGATTAAATTGCTTTGCTGCATAATGTCTTACTATATCATATATCAATTATTTGATTATTCAAAACAAACAGAGGTTGTATTCTGTCTAAACCAATAATCGGTTAGCACATCCCCTTAATCGAGTATTCCCTCATACAGAGGCATTGCCTCTTTGTTCTCTAAAATAGCTAACCGATTAGAGAAACAAGGTAATCGGTTATCCATATAAACCAGAAGAAATTTCTCTGTTATAAATAACCCCTAACCGATTACCACCTCTCCATAACCGATTATTCTGTTTCACAGAGGACTCCAATTTCTGTTCCAAAATGAAAATAACCGATTAGCCTCACTTTCTAATCGGTTATTCACTCAATCTATGGCTGTCCATTTCTATTTTTCTACACCATAATCGGTTACCACACTTCACTAACCGATTATTGGTCATCAAAAAGGACTCCCTGCCATGACCTCCTTCACATATCAAGCACCCACTCACTCAACATCATTTATGCCTTGAACTTGCCTTTAAATTCCAATTATTCTTACATTGAAATATATGTTGAAATGACTTATAAATGATTTTAAAATTTATAATTCTAAGGTTTTTCATTTCTTGCATTACAATAAGGGAATTCTTTTTGTTCTTAATTAGCATGTGTGCATACTAGAATTCTATTCTTGATACTACATGTCTTGCATGATCATTATTTGCCCCAAATTGTTTATTTATATTTTGATGATGATCAAGCTTTTCTTGATAAACTTGAATCTTGCTTCAAAAATGCTTAAACTGTGCTTCTAGATTCAAGTGTATATGTTCTTCCTTTATTCCTGTAAGAGCTAACTTTGCATGGTTGATAATGTGGAACATGATTATATATAAACCTAAATTATGCTTGTAAATGAGCTTAAATGATATTTGATGCTAACAAATGATTTAGAAAACTTTTAGAGTTAGTTCTGCAAGTGTCTCTATGTGCTTCAAATATAGTCATCAAATATTAAAATGTCAAGCATATATGGACAAAGAGAAGAGCTGGATGAAAAGGGACATGAGGAGACTTTCTTCAAGAGCAATGGAATAGAATACTCAATGGAAGAAAGCCCAAACTCAAAGGTCCAATAAATGAAGAACATTCTAAAGGAGCATCACTCTCTCAATAAGTATCTTTATCCCTAAACTATTGTGATGTTTTATATGCTATGGATTGTGTAATACTTGTTGATAAATTGATCTTAAAAGATTAGATGCTTTCCTTACATGAGATGTATGCTTAGCATTGACAAAGTGCCTAATTGGATATCAACTTGTTAATTTTGTCATTGCATATAGGGTGGATGATATTAGTTCTATACATGTTTTGATCCCTATAGCATATTTCATCAAGGTGAATATTTGATATATATGATTCTCTTGACCTATGGTTTCTTAATGGTATAACACTTATGAGAATCATGCTCTTTTTGAAAAGAATTTCTTATTTGATTAAAAAGTTTTTTTTTAATCTATTATCATATTTGAAAGAAGCTTTTCAAGTTTCATATCCTTGAGAATCTTTTGAACTTATCTTAAGAACTTGAAAGTATTTTCACCTCCTAATTGTCTTGAAAATTTGGAAATCATTTAATTTGTGCTATAAATGTAGTATTCTCTTCTTTTGCTTTGAAAAGTGTTATTAAATCTTGAGAGAATGCTTAAGTTTCTAAATAAATCTTTTGAAATATTCTATAGAGCTCATCTTGATACTTCAAAAGATAAGCCTTGTTCTTCAAAAGTATTTTATCTTTTCAAGGCTCTTATTTAATGAGAAAAAGAGGAGATGTACTTTCAAATGCTCTTTTAACTTGGGTTTGATCACTCTCAAGGAATATGTGGTTTCAATATAAAACCTCTCTGCCCTTCTAAAATGCTTTTGAAAATATAATGTGCTCTTGTAAAATTCTTTTTGAAAGGGGGAGAAGTCTTAAAAATGGTTTTTGATTAATGGATGAAGAATATGTATCTTTGCCTTGCTTTTCTTTATGGTAATGTGCTTACATAGTCTTGGCATGCATGTTTCCCTTTATCTATCTTGTGCTTCAATAAGGGGGAGCTTATCTCTTAAATTGTTGTTCATATCCTATGGCTAACAAGTGGTATATCTCTTGGCTAACAAGTGGTAAACATGTTATATCTTTTGATTTACATCCTTGTTTGACATGAAATGTTTTATTATTAATACTATCAACATGTCAACAAAGATCATCTCTTGTTCTTTTTCCCTATATCAATGAAAGAAGGTAAACATTCTTAAACTTCATATCTTTTGATTCTTTCATTGAGAAATGCTTGATGTGTGACAAGTTGTATGATCTTTTGATTGAAAACCTTAATTTCATGACCTTATATGTATATTTTGTAACTCCTAACAAGTGATATCAAGTGATACTTATTTATCATGTGGTATGCAAGATATTATATGCTAGACATAATTTCTTAAGCTTGTTGCTATCATATGCTAAATATTGATGTACCAAAATGTGACAAGTATTGCATGAATAATCTTTTATATCTTGAAAGTATACTTGTTTCATCTCTTTGACAACATAAGTTCTATTTATGGGGAAAAAAATATTATTTTTCCTTCTTAAGCCTTTTTGTTGATGTCAAATAGGGGGAGAGAAAATTGGAAAGAAAAATATGTTCTTGTGCTTATTGCTTAATATGCTTACATGAATATCTATCCTTGTATATTGCTAAACCTATTTTTCTTTAGTGATTTGTCATCATCAAAAAGGGGGAGATTGTGGAAATAAGCTTGCCCCAAATGGTTTAATATGTTAAGTTTTGATGATGACAAATACAAGACAAAAAGAATGATGCTTATGCTTGATAAATGTGCTTTATAGATGGCAAATGCATCACAAAAGAATATTGATCATGTTACATAGATGTACTTAATGTGACATATTATATCATACATGATTATGTAGTCTATCTAGTTATATTACACTTAATCATCATGCAATGAGATATATGTAACATTCATCATATAATATATCCAATAATGTTTTATATGAGTTATAAATGAATTAATATTGGATATGTTTATGCAAGTCTTGTATGCATGTTAGATTAATTAGAGTTATACATTTATGAATCATGCATATGAAGATAATGAGTTATGAATTTGGATTAACTATGTTTGGTTAAGTGAGCAATACTTTGTAGGATAGTCCAAGTACCAAGAGTGAGCATTGCAACAAGAAAACAAAAGATCACAACTATGCTCAACTCAAGAACAATGAGAAATGAAAAGATGTTCCAAGCATTTGTAAGTCTTGAAGAGAAGATTTTCTTTGGAAGCTTGGATTACATCAAGAAGTGATGGTGGCAAAAGATCTAGTCCAACATCTTCAAGAATAGCTTATAGGACTTAGATCTTATGTAAAGGTAAAAGAAGATCACACTAAGCTCAAACAAGTTTTAAACATCTTTAAAAGTATTTCTAAAATGTTTAAATGTCCAACAAACTATTTTTGGAAAGCTAGTCATGGTGGTATTTCATTTCTATGAAAAATAGCAAAGTTTGTATTTTGTAAAACTGACCTTTGGTTACTCTTTTGATCATATCTTTTAAAATAATTTGAGTTTTGCTTTGAAACTTATCTCATTTGAAAATAAACTCAAAGATCTTTCCAATGAGTAGTCATTCGCTTAAAACAGATAAGAAACGAAGAAGTTATGACCATTTAAAGTTAGTTTTCAAAACCAGAGTGTCCTAACCGATTAGGGACTTTCCCTAACCGATTATTAACACTACCAGAAGCCATTTTCACGTTTCTGAAATATCCTAACCGATTAGGGACTTGTCCTAACCGATTAGGATGATAAAAAGGAGTCTTTTTCATGTTTTAAATGGCCTCTTAACCGATTAGGAAGTTTTCCTAACCGGTTAGAACATGTTTTTAACGAAATATATTTTGGCCATCAAGAGGAGCCTAACCGATTAGGCTAAATGCCTAACCGGTTATTATGAAAGTCAGAAAACAAAATCTGAAGCTCCTAACCGATTAGGACAATGTCCTAACCGGTTATCTGGGATAGCAGAACGCACCCAACGGTCATAAACGGATAGTTTTTCATAAATAATACATTACCAAACTTTACCCAACGACTCTAAATATTAGTGGGCTATAAATACAAGTGTTTAGGCATCAAAGAAATGTTGGAGAACAATCTGAAAATCATTCTTGAACATTAAATTTGTGTCTCACTATCTATTTCTCCGAATCTCTATTTTTGAGCTTAAAAGTGTGATTTCTTGATACTCATTGATCTTCAATTTGTATTATCCACTCTTGAGAGAGTTTCTATCAATTCTACCTTTGTATAAACTGTAAAAGAGAGGGTGAGGTATCCCTCAAAATTGTAAGGGTGAGGTATCCCTTGGAAATAGAGGCTCAAATACAAAGGGTGAGGTATTCCAAAGTGTGTTGAGTGCTCAAGTTTGTAAAGGTCATCAAGCACCCGTAAAGCTTGAAGAATTGGAGGCTCTAGCACAAGGGTGAGGTATCTCAAGGTGTGAGGAGTGCTCTTATTTGTACAAAGGTTTTCTTAGCACCCGTGAAGTCTAGGAGATAGTGAAGAAAATCTCAAGTTAAGCTTGGGGACTGGACGTAGGCCACAAGTGGTTGGTGGCTGAACCAGGATAAATCTTAGTGTTTGCTATTCTCAACTCTATCTCTTTATATTTGTGCTTTTAACTATATATGCTTGAGTTAAATTTGATACCTAACTTATTTGCATGATTTATCTCATAACCCAAGTTATATTTGAGTAATCCTTAATAGTTGTGCATTTGCTATGCATGTTCCGCTGCACTTATTAATTGAGTTATTCAAAATGTATAATTTGTCAAAATTGCATTAAAATCAGTCATCACCCAATTCACCCCCCTCTTGGGTAATGGTTGCCATGACTAACACCCCTCTCCTTCACGTATCATCTTTTTCTTTTCATCTCATATTTCTTTTCCCATTTTCACTCCACAACAGCCACATCCTCTCCACCCACATAATCCATTTGATTTTCAAGCTCACACACCTCATAGATTCCCATCTCGTTTGAAGACTCATTTGTGTTGGAATCATCTTCCAGAGCTCATCATTCTCTCCATCTTCATCCCCTTCCAACATTGAAGCTCAAAGCTTGGAGCTTTAAGGTAAAAGCTCTTAACTTTCTTCTCCTCTTATCCTCATTTTCGTGTTCCATGGTCACCTTGGTGACTATGGCTACCGTCTCCACTCTTTGATCTTGATTTTGTGGATTTGAATACCCAAGGTTTCGGTGGTGGTGAAGAACGAAATTTCTAAGCAAAAAGGAGCATTCTTTCTTTGTGTTTCTCTTAGGTAAGAGGAAGATCCATTCTCTTCAACCCATTTTGGTAGTTAAGAACTTGTTGTTGTGTTGGTGGGGTGAAACTTATTTTTGGGAAACCCCTTTGTTTGAGTGTTTTTGGTTTTATTTTAAAGTGTTTGAATATATGTTGTTGATTTACATTGATGGATCTTGGGATGTTTGAAGATTGGAATGGTTTCTGGGTCCACAAAGTGATACACGGCCTAGGCTGTGTATAAATACACGACCGTGTATCTCCCCGTGTGACAGAGGGCTAAAACGTGTTTTTCTGGTGCATTCCGAAAGAGTACATGGCCTAGGCCGTGTATGACCACACGACCGTGTACTCGGGGCTGTGTATTTTACACACGGCCGTGTAACCCGTTCAGCAGTTGATTTGGGGCCTTTCTAGCTCCTTGGAGGTTCAAGGTCCCCTTGGGCACTTGACTCAAGGCTTTTGGATTAATGTAAGCATAATAATCTTGAATAATTGGATGACTAAAAACTAATTAGGGATTCATAAAGCGAAAAAAAAACCAAGAACGAGAGCATGCCTTATAACTTAAAAAAGAACTTTGAATAAAGATAGAACATGAGTGTGATTGAGGTTACGAGTGACATAATGAAATTAAGAATTGACTTGATGACTTTGAATAGGGTGTGAATGCCTAAAAACTTATTATTGACTTAGTATGGACCGTTGAACGGGATCGAATATTGATGATAAATGACATAACATGTGATCTTAGACCTGAAATGCTATGACTGTGAATTTGTAAATGTACATATGAGTATGCA
This sequence comes from Ormosia semicastrata, assembly GCA_029884595.1. Lineage (NCBI taxonomy): Eukaryota > Viridiplantae > Streptophyta > Magnoliopsida > Fabales > Fabaceae > Ormosia > Ormosia semicastrata. The sequence goes on along the minus strand of JAQQTO010000035.1, from coordinate 5,220,710 downwards.
TTGAATCTATGTGCATTGAGCATGATTGAGTTGTGCATTGAAAAAGTCTGTTGGACAATTTGTTAAGGCCAAGTTGCCTAGGAGTTGAATCACACCTTTGTGCGGGTGCAGAAGACAAGTGTAGGTCATTTGTTGACCTTGGGGGCGTCAGCGTGTGGGTACCTCGCAATGGACAGTTGGTAGCTCTTCTGTCCGTGGAGCAGACCGATGCAAACGCACTGACGATCTGGACCGAGACATTATCCTATATCGAGATCTGTGTAGAATGTCTTGTATAATGCAATTATGCGTATTTTGATAAATTGAAAATTTTAGCACTTAATGGCCTCGGCAACCGCGATACAGATATATCTCCTGATCATTCTCTCCGACTATTTTTGTGTCTAGCTCCATGGAGTAGGTTTTTGGGTACCATGTGCATGTGCATGGTGAGTCGTCATACCATTTGTTAGTTACTTGTTTATATGGAAATTCAATATGTTGTTTCATTACTGCTATAACTGTCTGTATATGCTACATTGTTTATTATTTATTTTAATGCTATTTCCTATCCTTTCGAAATGCTGTATGGGCGTCATGCGCCATTTGTTCTTTGCTACCTCAATTGGTAATGAATATTGAATGTCTTATCTCTTTTCTCTATGTTTCTACTATTTCTGTATATCTATATATGTGATCCTCTGAAGACAGGGGTGAAGAAAAGGAAGAACCCGAGTTTCCCGGCTTCTGGCCCAACCTTGACTAGCACCCTTCTGATCATGAGGCCCGACCTCATGGATTTTTGGGATACGTGTGTCTAGCCTTCCTTGGAGGTCCAGACTGCTGGTACCTTAACCTAAATTCTGATCGGTTCATCTATATGGGCGACGTGTCGTTATCGCTGGCTTGGGGGCGTCATGAGTCGCCGATCTTTACCTGCTGCATCAGCTTACGTTTGGAGTTTTATATGCCCATCAAGGAGATATGAGGTGATCGTTTTTACACCCCACAGGAGGATTCTTTTGTTTCTACTGCTCGAGCCCCGACCCATAACTCGGTGGCTCCTATGGAAGTTTCCTCGGAAGGGGAAGACCCTAAGGAGGAACCCGAGGAGGATCCTGACATGGTTCCTTCTCCACTTAGGAGTTGATTCTTGTCGATAGCTACTGTTGACTATCTGTCTTTTTGGGGCCTTGATATTCTTTTGGGGGCCTGTATATCATTTTTGGGGGCTGGTAAAGCTTAGGTTTCTTTTTGATGAGCCTTGATGTAATTATTGACTCATTGTATCTAAACAAGTATATATATATATATATATATATATATATATATATATATATATATATATATATATATATATATATATATATATGATGTATCTTTTACATGGATGTATGGTTTAGTCTTTTACATGGATGTATGGTTTAGTCTTTATGTTTTCCGTTAAAGTTTATGTTTTTCGCTTACAATTAGACAAAAATATATGTACGTACTTATGAATCTTTTATAGATGTTAGTACTTTTGAATACCAAATCGATGAGCAGGTTATTGAGTGAGAATATACGTATACACACACACACACACACACACACAATTAAAAAAAACATTCACCATTTTATTTCATCCAACTATAATCAAATAAGTTTAATTATGATAAAATGAACCGGGTCTTAATTTACGTTTCATTTTTTGCATTGTATTTAAATGACAATGTGACGTTCCCTCTCAAAAAAGGGGCGTTACAACTATGACTATTAAAATCTAAGAGCAATCTATTCTTGACTCTCCTGTTCGAGACATAGAAAATGCCTAGGGAGCCTTTCCTTTGGGTCACTTGATTGAATCCTAATCAGAGCTCCAAATCTTGGGCGTGCTTTCACCACAGTGGGAGAAACTGGATTGTTGTGCAGCAGCCAAAGGGTCATTCATTACTGTGCAGTCGGAGCATATGGTTATTTTGCAAGAAGGGAGGATGAGGATGCCCCACTTTATGGGTTATGCGATTGGAGACCAGTGGGAGAAAGAGTTTGCAATGAAAACATAATTCAGAATCTTGCATACACTGGCCAAGCTTCCATCGTTGAAGCCACCAGAACTATTGGACCCAGATCCCCACTCAATAGTCGCTAGGACACTTGCAGTGAAGGTGCAGACAATGATGACGAATTGATAATCACATATTTTATACATTAATAAGCCTTCATTTTTAGTGATTTATACTCTCCATGTACTTAATTGTTTAGCTTGGACATGTTTTATAAGTTTGGGCTCAAATTGGGTCTAATTGAGTATTTTCAGCATTATTAAGTTTTGATACTATTTCTGTATTCTAGTCATAACTTGAGTTCTAGATATCTAAAAATTATACATTTTACCTTGCAGGAAATCTGAGAGGAAGCTCTACAACTTTGATGAAGAGCTCAAAGTCTCAATCGGATGTCTAGTAGACTTAATTAGGCTTGGAAGTTCAGACTCGGGTTTGGGGAGCATATGACATTAAAGTGAGCATATCTTGGTCAATTCAAATCTAATTCAGATGAGACTTAGGCCATTACATTCCTACAAGGCCCAGATGTGTTTGGGAAATGTAATGAGGCACTAGAGGCCAATTCAGGGGGCAGTTTATAGCTGTAGAAACAGAAATCCGAGAATCGGTTTTCATTCCACACTTTTCTCACCTCTCTCTAGAACTCTCTCCTCTCCTTTTCCCTTCTCTCTAGATTTTCATTTTTTAAGTTCTCCTCTTCTCATGGAGGGCTAAACACCTTGTAATCAATTCGGGATTCTTGAAGAAATTTTGGTTTGGATTCTTGAGATCTTGTTCTGATTTTATTTATTTTGATTTATATTTTGATTCTTCTTCTTCCCCTTCTTTTTCTTAAACTTGATCTGATTGGATCTAGTTTTGAGATTGAGAATTGTGATTGAATTTAGGTTGATTAATCTGGTTTAGTCACAGAATTAGAAGTTAGGTGCTTATTGGTGCTTAGGTTAATTGAATTCGGATATAAAATTAACATAGATCTAACATGAATTATGCGATTACGAATTTGTGTGTCAATTGTTAATTGAATTCTAGTTGATTGTCTAATATGAATTCTAGATTTAATGCAGTGATTTCGGTTAATTCCAAATTAATCATTCAAATGCAATTCAAATGTTTGTTTAGTGATCTATGATAGAATTCACCAAATTTCGGATAGATTTATGAATTGATTGCGCTTTTAATTGATTGTTCTTTCCTTAATTTTGCTATTTTGTATTCTGTTTCTCAACTCCCTTCCCTCAATCTTAGCTTGATCTGATTAAATTGAAATTAAAAATCCTTGGGAGACGATCCAGTGTTATTTCCTATGCTACAAGCCATAGGCATAGCTCAGTTATAATTTTGATTGAGTTCGGCACTTGTCATGGATACACCACGATCTCACACCAGGAGCATGGTGCTAGGGTTGGAGATGGATGGAAGGGCAGAATTGGAAGGCCACCAATTAGGATACCATCTTGACATAATGGGCTAAGCCCAACTGACTAATAAAGGGAAGTGGGTCATGAGGAAGAAAGGCATGAGTCTGATCTTAAAAGAAGGATATGCTTTAAAGGGAAATCGGCCTTATTGGGTTACTTTACTATACATTGGGCCATGACCCAACCTATATACTAAAACTGAACAAAGTGGAATTGGAGATTCCAGCACATAATATACAAGCAATTGCAATGACCATGGGTCTAATGAGCTAAACACGTTGGATTATAACGAGCCTAGGTGTGTGCAAATTAAGAAGTTGAGATTTTATGGGGCAGAATCTACTGATGTGATAATTCATCTTCGAGCTTGGAACATGTGCCAATTAAGTGGGCACTATTTCAAAAAGATGGCTAATACTCTTGCAGTAATGGCGGCTCAGCATGAGTTAATTAAGAGTTTTCAATTTGGGCTAGATTGGTATGAGAGAGCATACACCCCACGAATATCAATTGATTTTGACACAAAGGGTACTAATTGTATGTTTTACAAAGACTGGATTTAGAAATCACAATATAGGTCAAGAGCACTTCTATTTGGTTTAGTTATCTTCATCAGTGTGATATACAAAGCTGGAGAGTTAGAGGCTAATCTCAAGATAAAAAACTTGGAAATATCATGTGTGAATTCACTAGTGGAATGCACTAGTTCCCACAGTTAGAAGTCTGACATGGTTTTAACACTAAAATTCTATATTGCACTTCTCACTGAGGTGACTTTCTACTAGAAAAGGAAATTAATGGCTGAGATTGAGTTGTCCTACTTTATGGGTGGCTTAATAGATTTAATTCCTGAGTTAGTTTTTGTGCAAAAGTATGGCATTTTGCACCAAGGTTTGCTAGCGACAGCATACTTTTGTTCCTTGTTGTCTTTTGTTGTGGGTATTGACAAGGGTTAATGGGACCCAGGTGGAGGCTCTTGTTCTTCCAACATCAATTGGTCATTACGCGTGGGAGTTTGCTTTCAGATGTTACAAGATCCTCTCTAAACCATCACCTTGAGGACAAAGTGAATCTTTTGAGAAGGAGTATTGTTAGGTCCACGGGTGCAATAAGGACATGATGGAAAATATTGAGAATCTTTATTTTAATGGGTTGCAACATTTATATAGCAGTTAGTGGAAGAGTAAAGGTCATGAGATAATCAATATGTTAATGGGCTGCAACATTTATGTGATAGCTAATGGGAGTGGAGAGAATAAAGAGGGGCAACACTTAGCATTTACCAAAAGGGTTTATGACAAATAAATAGACAGTTAATGAAGAGAATAAATAGGGAAGTGAAGGAGGAGAAAAAACGTCTAATCATTTGAGTAAAGGATTAGGACGTTTGGCCAGGGAGGAAGCAGACCCCTTGAAGAGTCTGTCATATCTCTATCTTTTCCATCTTTTGTGTTATTTCTGTTCTTAGTTTACCTATGTCTTTGAGGGTTTGCAGAAGTTTTCCTTTGCTGTAAGGAGTTCATCTCCATATTTTCCTAGAGAAATCTAAGTTTCTATCAGATTATTTGACACTTAAATTCCTTCTGGGTTAAATTATCTACTACCAATCCGGTTGCTTTGGAGTTGTAAACAGACATATCAGGCACCCCCTTATTTTCCTCTAAAATAGTATTTGAATCTGGTTTCAACGTGTCATTTTCACCCACTTCAGGATCAGGTCTGAGTGTCATGGCAGTCCTAGAGTTTCCATTTGCATTAGTATTAGATGTCACAACTTTGGCATCCGCCTTGGAGTTATCTGGAGTTCCTTTAACCTTAGACTCTGGTACTTCTATTGGTCCTTCCGTGGCATCTGTCTTGGTGTCATGTTTGGTTTGCGTAGTTTTTTTGTTATCTCGTTCGCGAGCAGCTCGTGCTGATTGACTTTCGTCTTATCATCTGCATGGATCTTGTAAGGTGATTCAATCATTAGTAATGGACGATTAGATACTGTTCCAGCACTAGTAAATACAGAATCTGCGTATGGTATGTTCTCCAAGTCAGCAACACTGCATCTTTTCTGCAGCGTACGGGCTGGTGTTGCAAGTCGGGCCCGGTGATGGGCGATAACTCTGAGAAGATCCAATAGCATAGTTTCCTACTTTTCAAAAACAAATGGACTGAAAATCAGCTTAATCCCCAAGCAATATCACTATAATAAGATGATATTCTACAGACCAAGAAACAGTTTAATGAATAATTTATCCTGCATGTCTGTTAAATACATAAGCAAATAGGTCCAACCCCCAAAAAAAAAAATGGAGTTCCAACAAGCAAGTTTCTAGAAAAATAACACACTAATAGAAGTTAGGAAAAAATAATTCAGCAATATCATCTTGACAGAAAGTGCCCTCAAGATAATTTCATGGAATCTGATTTTGGATTGAAAATCAAGCTCTGCTTTTAGATGCCAAATGAATGTCTGACAAATCATAACTCCCAAAGTTCTAGAAACATGCAAATTGCTAATGCTCAAGATTTAACACATAATTAACATGTAAATTCTGGTTGGAGTCCATGAGTCTCAAACCATAAAGAGTCAAACATTGCATTAGACAACTTTTAATTAGCTCAATACTCTTATTGTACAAGACTCCAACCACCGCACAGGTTAACAATACTCTTAAGGCATTCAGTATTCAGTAAGACCCTTTTATATTCAATTCTATTTATCAGGAATTCTCAAACTTTTGCTAGAGCTTCATAAGTGAATTCTTTATTTTATTTATTAAGAACAGTCTATCAATAGTTAGCAACAGCTCTTTAATCTCACTGAGTTCTGACTTCTGATCATTTGTGAATTATGACTTTTTAAGGACAGCATCACATGAAATGGCATATTCTTGATGTTGATATCTAAATTTGTATAGGTGATTTTTGGACCTTGTATTATTTTGGGTTAGTCTAAGTCTAAACTCAATGGGTAAGAAAAAAAATAAAAAGAGAACGAAAGAAGAGTTCAAGATCAATGTTGAAAAAGAAAAAATAAAATAATAAATAAAATATTTGGATGCGATTTTTGTTGAGATATTAAAAGAAATTGGATGAAAAAAATTCTCAATTAAATCTCAATATTAATTAAAAATATTCAATTTGAATTTTAACAACTAAAAGGGTTAACAAGAATCGTTAGAGATTTTTAAATTAGATATGTGCTAAAATTTTAACAGTATCACATCTTTAAATCATTGATTTATTCTTGATTTAAAGAGTTTTAATTCTTAACTCAAATAGAAAATAAAGAGATACATCTTGAGATTTTTAGCGTTATTAAATTAAATTCCAAATTACCTGAGATTGCCTTTTGATTTATAAGCAATAAATGACGGAAAATTAAGAAAGATTTAGTGGCTAAATTAATTGAGACATCACTTTGTCTATAAATAAGAAAGCACCAAAGATACTTGGACACACATTTCTTTTCATATATCAAGATTCTTTTAACACTACAAGAAATCAGGAAATCAGCGAGGGAAATTTTTCTCCCTAATCCCTCTCTAATCCCTCACTAAGTTTATTAGCGAGGGATTAGCTAGTCACTTTTTTTTCATCGCTAATTAGCAAGGGAAAGCATTCCCTCTCTAATCAGTCTCTAGAAAATTTATTTCCCTCGCTAATCCCTCGCTAATATGCCCACATTATTCCCTCGCAAAATAGCAAGGGAAATTCCCTTGCTTCTCCGTCGTTGTATAATATACAAATTTTGTCAATTTCCCTCGCTATTCCCTCGCTATTCCATCGCTAATAATTTCCTCTCTATTCCTTCGCTAAATTCCCTTGCTAATCCCTCTCTAATCGCTCTCTAATGGCCTATATGTTAGGTCGCTATTCTCTCGCTAGACATTCCCTCTCTATTTCATCGCTAATCCCTCACTAAACTATCCCTCACTATTGTCTCGCTAATCCCTCGCTAAAACATCCCTCGCTATTTACTCGCTAATCCCTCGCTATTTACTTGCTAATCCCTCGCTAATTGCCTTGTGATATTCTGTCGCTAATCCCTTGCTAATCCTTCAAGAATGTCAGGTTTTTTTTTTAATAACCTATATATATATATATATATATATATATATATATATATATATATATATATATATATATATATATATATAACTTTCCCAAAACATGTATATCAAACCACAATCTAGCAAACAGAAATCCAGCAAACATAAATCCAATAAACAATCCAATAATTGTAAACTGCTACAACAAAAAATTTGTACAAATAATCCAATAATATAGTTGAAAGTTATTATATAAATAATCAATCAATATAGTTGAAAGTTATACAAAATAGACAATAAGAGTAAAAAATGGCAATCAATCTAAGTTGTCTTCGTCTTCGTCTTCCTCTCGACCTTCTCTACCTAAACCTTGAGATGGTGGTTGTGAAGCAACATTTGTTGATCCGATCGTAGATAGGAACGATTGGAAGGGCGCCAACAAGTTGACTTTGGACAAACAAAGTCATCGCTGCTGCCACTGCTGTATTTCCAGTTTCAGATATGTCTTGTGTCAACGGTGTAGAGTGGGAAGGACCCGCAACCGAGGAAGATGAAGCTTGCATGATGTTATTACCAATGTATAAGCTGTTACCTATGCCATGCACACGTCCCTTCTTGTTGGGACCCGCCACATCCAACCAGACCTCCGGGTCAACCATAAAGTGAGAGGAAGAGTTTTCTTCATATTTTTCTGTCATTACGGTGTCATATGACTCCTATAAATAACAAAACAAGAAAAATATTAACAAAAAAATAAACAAGCTAAAATATATATGACTTTTGAATAGGAACAAGACACCTACAATAAAATTCCTCGAGCGCTCAGAAACATAGCTTTCATATTTTTTTTATGAACTTTTGCATACAGATCTCTGTAAGAAACTGAATGCTTTAACTTTGCCTCCTGTAACCCCATATAGAAGAATATTATATAAAAAACACATATCAAAAGTATGGCAATCCCTCTAAAATACTATGTCATACTCAAGATAGGCAAATAACTCAAGTAATTACAACATATTCATGCACAGATGCTTATCATTAAAACTTTAAATGAGGAAGTTATATTACCATTTTTCTTTTGTGTTGATCAAAGCTTATCGACCCGCCTGTATGCTTCAAGGCATCAGGCATGGCTGCCCTGTTCCTTCGGGCAGCTGTAGACCTCGTCATCCATTTATCTGTCAGCCAAATGTTGACCAAGCCATCCCACACTTCCGTCCTCATTCCTCTAGGCCCATGGCCCTTAACATCAGCCAAGTTGTTTGAGTTTGCCTTCTCAAAGGCCTTATCTCATGCTTTGTTCAAATGGTCTGGATAACAGTCCAAGATAGTTCGTTCCCAGACAGTTCTCGCCATGCTGCGATCAGCATCAGATGTGAACCGATGCTTAGCCTACACAAATGATATGTATGTATATTTATTTTTCAATAAACGTATAATATATAATTCTATAAACACAGTTACTTATCATGAAGTCGTTAAATAGTATTTCCTTCATCTCAGCTGGATAACCTCGCCACGTACTAGTCGGAACAGGCATCCGTGTCATGACATTGTACATAATGTCACGTGTCACCCTCGACAGGAGAAACCTCCTCCTGTAAGTACAATAAGATAATGTTAGTAATCTAAAAATAAATACATGTAATAAAAGGTGATATATCACTATTACTTACGGTTCAGGGACAGATGCCACATATATAAGTTCCCTACTATCTGTTTCTACATTGGATTCTCCACATGAAGGCACCATATTCAGGCCGCTAGTGGGTGGTCAGTAGGGGGTGGCACTACATTGTTCCCAGTTGCAGTTTTAAGTCAGGGCAGAAATGGGTGAATCAGTGAATTCCCTATTTTTGCTTCTGCAAAATGTCGCATAACTTTAGATATGCTTAGCCAAATAAGGTGAGGTTTGCGGCATTGAAAAGATATGAGAGAGAGTTATCTTCCCATAAAATTTTAGAATTTTATGAGTTAGGATGCACATTTGGTGCAATCTTGAAAATCAGTCTTTTTAGGCAAGATTTGGAGGTGTTTTGGGATGGTTTGAGTCTTAGAAACACTAGTATGAATTTGATGCTTCCAATGCTTGAATAGTACAAGCATAGCATGAAAGGGCTGAAGACAGTTGAAGCACACAGACTTATACTAGCAACCTTTTCAATCCCCAAAAGTAAAGAAGTTTCCTCTTAATCGGTACAGTCACATTGGTAACAACTAGTGTACTGAGTTACCCTTTTTCTTTCCTATCTTCAAACCTTGTAATATATTGGAACCAAGGGTTGTAGGAATCAAGGGACTAAATATATTGAAACTTCAATATCATCATCTCCACATGAGCATATTGCTGATGGGTAATGATGCTATCGTTACACAACATTTTTTGGATGTTAAAGTATGTTTTTTGTTTTGATTTGACTTTTTCCTCTTGTTTTGAAACACAGTTGAATTTGCTTTTAATCCTAAGGATATGAGTTTAAGCAAAAAGGTTCATCCCCTCGCAATGTTGGTAAATTGACCAAGTCAGAAATCAAAGAGCAAGAGGATTGAGCTTCAAGATCTTCATCTTCTCCAAGAGGGAGGGGAACTTCTTACTCACCAATTCACTTTGAGTTTTAGGGCTGAGTCAGGGGCTGTGAAGGATTAAATTCTGTTCATAATCTAGTTAAGATGGATTTGAGTTAGTAATTGATAATTCTAACATGTTAAAGAACATGATTAGGATTGCCAATCACGTGGAATCCATGAGAAAAAGCAAAGGAAGGAGATTTGCCATGAGAGAGGGCTATGGTTGCCCTATTTTCTGGTGCAAATCAGTTTGAATAATCGGTTAGGGGAGCTCCCTAACCGATTATTTAGTAAGGCAGAACGTATTTGAGCATAAGGTAATTAGTTATGGATTGCTTGTAACCGATTATACAAGGCAAAATACATTTCTGGTTGAGTGAATAACCGGTTAGGACAATGTCCTAACCAATTATTCAATTAAAACAGAGAGCTCATGGAGAAGTCCTAACCGGTTAGCAAAAGTATATAATCGGTTAGACATATTTAGAAAACAGATTATTAGGGACTTTAACTGATTATTGAAGAGCTTTAATCAATTAGAGAGCTAACTAGAAATTATGTTTAGAGGTGGAAAACCTTTGGGGAGGTTTGGGAATGTGATTTTCGGTTATTTTCTACAACATTATGTAGAAAACTAGCAAAGACTCTCTTAAACCAGAAAAATGAGTTATCCTGATAGCTAGAGGAGTTTGTTGCATAACTTGAGTTACAGACATTGGAATGAGATGATTTTTATGTCATTTCAAAGCTAAGACATAGCGCTACGTGTGGTAAAAATTTTAGAATTTTTCACCAAGCCAATTAACACCAGTTTCTATTTGAATCAGAGTTGGATTCTGCAGAAAATGCATTCTGGCATCCAGTAAATCAGATTACATAACTTCCTGTTTCGATGTCCGTTTTGCGTGAAACCAGTGGCATTTTGAAACTAACATGTAAGACTTCTTTACTGGAAAATTTCATAATTTTCCTATATGTAGTTTGTTCCCAGTTGCAGTTTTAAGTCAGGACAAAAACGGGTGAATCAGTGAATTTCCTATTTTTGCTTCTGTAAAATGTCGCATAACTTTAGATACACTTAGCCAAATGAGGTGAGGTTTGCGGCATTAGAAAGATATGAGAGAGAGCTATCTTCCCATAAAATTTTAGAATTTTATGAGTTAGGATGCACATTTGGTGCAATCTTGAAAATCAACATTTTTAGGCAAGATTTGGAGGTGTTTTGGGATGGTTTGAGTCCTAGAAACACTAGTAAATCATTTAATAGTTAAAGTTGAGTTAGATATACAAGTTTTGTGGTAAATACTTTACTCTCTCAATAAGTTGAGTTGAAATGAGATAGCAGTAATAGTGAGTTGGTTCCCTACGGGTTGAACCTAGAGTTGGTTCCCTAAAATTATAGATTCCATCCAGTTCAACGCTGTGGCATTGAGAATCTCAGTATCCATATTAAAGCCTCGAAAAGCATAAGGCGAAAACAAAACTGACCAGCAAGGATTCCCATGTTTTTATGAAAGCTAGCAAAGAGAATGAGAAATCGATAAACAACATTTAAACCAAATTCAGCTTAGAACAAGTAAGATATTATTGTATTTAGAATACTTATGAAAGCAAGTTACCAAAAACTCAGCAAGAAGATAAAGGCCACATTTGACAACATTCAAACAAACAGGGCTATTTTGGTTAGAATTGAGAAACAACTAGTATGGAGCTCAAAATAGATAAAGCAGTGAGTCAAAGCACATTACCTACAAATGTTTTGGTGAAGCTTGTCTTGGAGATCGATAAAGCTGTTATATCTTGCTTTATCAAAAGTTAAACCTATCAATACGACACACACAACATATGGACGAATCAGGGATGTCTACAATAATGATTAAAAAGACAGAAAGAAATATCTCATTAATGAGTGCACATTGGCAGTTAAAATCCGGGGTATCTATAATGTCACTATCACAAGCATCATAATAATTCCAATATATAAAGTAGAGTATTTCCCAGATCACGAGAGAGCAAAGATGTTATCAGACAAACCTCAATATATAAACCTGTAGGGTAGCTTTGACTAGTTCAATCCAGGTTAAATTGAACACACCACGTGCAAGTAGCCCAACAGTAGCAAGAACTATAATACTATTTTCAGTTAATTTCAACACCCCACAAATCTGAAAGACAAAAACATAAAATTATCAAAGAACCAAAAAAATAGAATCAATATGCATACATAACCAAGAACAAAAAAAAAAAAAAGTTTCAGATTTATTGCTACATGGAGAATCAGGCAAAAAATTAAATATTCCTTTCAAAGGATTTTCATTTTCGTAGGTTTCCACAATAAGTATGCAGAGAAAGTTAACCAAAACAAAACACCCTCCAATTAACCCCCAAACAAAAAAAAACTCCTCATCCAGTAATTTTCACAGAATTACAATTACAATTCACAATGCAACTCATAACAGTGCTATTCAATTTCAAACATTTAAATCACCAAAAGAAGCAAACTCATTGCTCATGTTCACGACCCTTCCCTCTCCTTAAAAAAATAAAAATAAACAAAAAAAAACCTACTGGAACCACGATAACTCAAATACAAAAATAAAAGAAATAAACCAACAAAAAAAAAAAAAACCACTAAAAATTACCAACAAGAGGAAATGAAAAACATTAAAAAAAAATTATAGAACTTCAATCATTGAGATATTTCCTTGGGAATCACCGGTACCCACAAACAAGCAAAAATAACAACTTACAAATTTAATTTTCAAAAATCAAAATGAAACCACATTCAAGTTACCTCCTTTCGGATTCAGAATAGTGAAACCCTGAAAAAACAAGAAATAAAAAAAAAGGTCGATACAACAGATTACCAGTGGTTCAATTTCTTTACAAAAGGAAAAAGAAGCAAAACATAAAGAAAGTTGATTAACATGACCAAGTCACAAGTAGAACTTTGCAGGCATAGGTCATTGAATGAACAGGTTCCCAAAGGAAAAATAGGCAAGGATGACATGACAACAATGTAAATATGGTATTAAAAATTGCCCCCTTTTCAAACGTTATCTTTGTATATATGAATTATTATCTACTAAAATAAGCCAAGTTTTGTATCTGTATTCTTGTACGTTGGTTTAAGACATTACATGAAAAGAAGTAGAGGAAGAACACGAAGGCTTCCAACACACTCAGATACTGAAAACACCCACCCCGTTTAAAAGAGTCTGCCTAGCTAGCATCAAATTGTGGTCTAAACAAACCTAAAACTTAGGAATCAAAACTACAAAGTCACATTAATCTGACAAAGGAGTGAAGGGCACGGCACCTAGCAATCATTAAAACAAATATCACTAGAAAGCAAACTAAAAGAACTTCCAACAAAATGCATACAACTAGACCCAGATTTCAATGTGTCTGCCCATGAAAACCCACACAAATCATGCCAAACGCATTATGGCATCAAAAACTCTTAGTAGTAAAGGCAAAACCAGCCTTACATGCATAACATTATAATATGAGACACTAATTTTGAACACTAGAAATTTTGCAAGCCATTAATATTGCCTACCACCCTTTAATCCAAGACATCCAATTGACCAAGCAGAAAAGGAAACCTCGTTGATAAAAAACAAATCAAACACACAAACCTTAAACAGAACAAACTATTCCATCCATTCACATATGCCAGATGATTAAAACCCTAACCTTAAACAAAAAATACATTAGATTCCAGATGAAACCCACTACAGATCTAACACAAAATAAATAAAATCCCAAAAAAAATGGTGGATAATGCAAAAAATAAAAAAATAAAAGATGAAACTATGATCCCCCCTTAAAAACTAACAAAAAAAAAAGTTAAAGAGGAACAGCGAAATACCTGAAATGATGGATTGATCAAAAGCCCATTACAGAGAAGAGGAAAATCAATGAAAATTCAAAACCCAGAGAGAGAAAACCAAAATTTTTGGTCGGTGGGGGTTTACAACAAACTTAATAAATGAAAAAGGGGGCACGAGTGCGCGTCTGCAAGTGGAACAAGAATTTCAAATTAAAGGGAGAGAGAGAGAGAGGAGCGTAGGTACTGTAGGATTAGGAAGGACGAGAGAAAAATTTCTCTCGAAGTTAAAAAGAAAAAAGATTGGGAGAGAAGGATTTGAATTTTACCCTGAACTGTGATAACCTAAGAGAAAGAGAGAGAAAGAGGAAGAGAGAGTGTGTGTGTGTGTGAGAATGAGTGATGATACAGAAGGTTTCGTATACTCAGATTGGGTTTCGTATAGCATATGATTTGATTCTAATGAGTTTTGGCTCTTTGTTTACTAAGTTGCCGCGCCTTTTTTTTAGCGAGGGAAATTATTCCTCGCAATTCCCTAGCTAAAATTAGCGAGGAAATTTATTCACTCGCTATTCCCTCGCTAACTTTAGAGAGGGAATTTATCCCTCGCCATTCCCTCGCTAATTTTAGGGAGGGAAGTTATCCCTCGCCATTCCCTCACTAAAATTAGCGAGGAAAATTATTTACTCGCAATTCCCTCGCTATTAAACTCGCTGTTTTCTTATTCAATTTTTTTTGAAATTTAGCGACGGCTTGGTTTTTCCTCGCTAATCCCTCGTTAATTTGCGAAGGAATTGAGGGGAAAACATTTCCCTCGCAAAATTTCATCGCTAAATCATAAATTTCTTGCAGTGTAAAGCACACATGGTTTGTTGAACCAAATAACAAAGAAGAGACTAAAATTTTGGGAGTGTTCGTTTTTCAATCATTAGATTCCTTGTCCTCTCTAAAGGTAGGCAGCCACCTTCTTAGTTTTCCATCTTCATTGTAGTTGCCTGTTTACATGCTTTATCCTCTTCTTTGATAGGTTCAATTATATATTGTACAACTAATTTTTATTGATAAGTGGTATAAGATTCTGATGATGGAATATAGCTGTGGTGATGACTAGGTTTTGACTTTTCGAAGGTAAAGAGCAATCCTTTAGTGTATCCAAGCGTGCTGGTGGGGCTTTAGGAAATCTTTAATAAAAGTCTTATACCAACTATTAATTTGCTTATGTGTTTGCTTATTTGTTCTTATTATTATTTGTCAATTACATATAACATAAATATCTTCCTTCTACACGTCTAAAAGATTAATATTTAAACTTTGATCGATGACAAAAAAATTGGGAGAAGATCAAGGTATTAATCAACTAAACTCTAGCCAATAGTCTTGAGGCTATTTTATTGGATCATGTCAAGTATGCTGGTGGGGTCTAATTTTCATAATTAAAACAAATAATTTTTTTAAAATTAAAAAATAAATGTGAGCAAATTCATGGATCTCCAATCTCTTGATTGTGGTGAATTAAAGTTTTATTTTTGTATGACAAAATTTTTTGAAAATCACTTAAAAAAATCTCATTTTACCCAAAAATATTTTCTTAAATTAAAATTTTATTTTCTTGAAATAAGATTTTATTTGGCTATTCACTTTTAAAAAAGTATTTTCTTGAATTAAAATTTAATTTGTTAAAATATTTTTTTTTATCTGGCCATTTATTTTACACAATATTTTCTTCAAAAGTTAAAATTTTGATTCACTACTTTCATATGTTATGTTGCGGGATTTAAAATTTGCTCCGTACAAAAATGACTATTTAGTCACTCATTCCCTGTCTTAGTCATTTATCACTTTTGATAATATGTCGACAAAATAGGACATGTAAAAATAAAATAAAAATAAATCATTTTTTTGAAAAAAATAATATAGGACCAATTCAATTAATTTAGAGATAACTTAGATTAAATAGGTAACTGTTCTTAGAATGAACAGTGTATGATGCTAATACCTTCCCTACCCGGAATCAACCCCTAAACTTAAACTTTGAAACAAAAACATCTTTTAAGGTTTTTAGTTGCGTCATTCCTTCTCTAAAATGGAAAAAGATATTAGTGGTGACTCCTAATTCTTTCTTAATTTCGCCAACACCCTTAGAGACAATTGTGACAGTTGGCGACTCCACTAGGGACGTTATAGGGTTAACCCATAATTTTTTATATTATGTTATTTGCTTATTTATTTATTTCATTTTGGTTCTTAATTATTTTGTTTTACTTATTATGCTCTTATTTTTGCTTGCTACATGATTGTATGAAATGGTTTGTATGTTTCCTCATACACAGATGCATTACACCAACACACACTAGGCCCTTGCTCGGGCTCAACACCTTGTAGGCTTAGATAGAGGGTTAAGTAATGTACCTTGAGAGGGCTTAAGTTTCCTTTTAGGCCCACGAAACCTTTTCACTCAAATTGAGCCTTTTCCATTTGTAGCCTATGATAGGCGAGGATTAGGGACCTTGCTAGCTAAAGTGTTAGTGACAGTAGGAGAAATTTAGGAACCTTTTTTTTCTAATAGGGGTCATAGAACTCAAACCCTCATTTATAAGAATGACTTAGAACTGGCATGGTCCATAGAGCCTATTATTTAGGTCAGAGTGTCAAACCTAGATACCTTTTCACATAGGACACATTAGGGAATTCTTTCTCTCTTCACTCTTTACTTAGCAAATCTCTTTCTTTTCTTTTTACTTATTTACTTTTGTACAATTATTAACTTTTAGTTTAATTTCCTTTTTGCATTCACATACCTTAAGGTTCATTTATTCATGCTTGCATATTCATTTCATTTAAGGTAACAAATAAATAGGAAAACTACCTCCACAATATCCTTATAGGACTCAGTCTCAAGAAAAGATAATGGATGGATTTGAGTAGTCTCAAAAATAATTTGGAAATGAACTGAAGGAATAGATGGCCAGGATGCTAGAGATTTTGGAGTTTAATCAAAGCAAAAGAATATAAATGGAAACTTTTAGGGTCAAATGCAGCCAGTCACACCTCATCACCTTCTTGGTTTTTTCTCACCACGATTCACCAATTTTACAGGTTTTGTCCCTCCACAATTCACTAACCCTCCTGGTTTCACACCACCATAAATCACCAATCCTATAGGTTCGATCCCTCCACAATTCACCAATCCTTTGGGTTTTATCGCACCATAAACCACTAAGCCTACGAGTTTTGTCCCACCATAACTCGTTACTCCCCAAGGAGGAAATGCACCATTCATGGCACCAAATTCAAGCACTATCTTGAATTCCCTAACTATTGGGTCTTGGTCTAATGACAAATTAGAGATTTTGGAGGAAAGACTGAGTTCTAGAGGGAGGAAACATTTATGGCCCTATGGATGCTTTAGAACTTTTCCTCATGCTTGACATAATGATTCCCTCAAAGTTCAAGGTGCCAAAATTTGACAAGTACAAAAGGACCACTTGCCCAAAGAACCACTTGACCATGTACTGTCGAAAGATGACTTCTCATATTCATGATGATAAAATGCTAATCCACTTTTTTCAAGATAGCTTGACTAGGGCAGCTTTAACTTGGTATACGCACCTTGATTGTGCCCAAATACATTGCTGGAAGGATATGGCTAATGCCTTACTAAAGAAATATAAATATAACATAGACATGGCTCCTGATAGACTGTAATTACACAACATATCCAAGAAAAACTTTGAAACTTTCAAGGAGTATACTCAGTGATAGAGGGAAGTAGCTTCTCAAGTAGAACCACCATTATCAGATAAAGAATGGTAGCTATGTTTATTAACACACTTGAACCACCATTCTATGATCGGTGATTGGAAGTGTATCATTAAACTTCTCAGACATTGTCATCATTGGAAAAATGGTGGAATGTGGAATAAAGACTGGAAAGATTGTTGTTTCAAGTGGGGTAATTGGATTCAAAGAGCCTTATTGAAAGAGAGAAAAGGGAGAGTCATATGAAGAAACTGTGTGTTTCAACTAAACAATGAAGGCTAAATATATACTCAATAGGTAATAAATAATTACACAATTTACATGATGTGGGACTAACAGTTGTACTATTAATTACACATAATTACATATGTTTCCAACTTTCCCCTTCAAGCTGGAGCATATAGATCATATGCACTAAGCTTGTTACACAAATAACTTATTCGTAGACCTCTCAGGGACTTGGTGAAGACATATGCTAGCTGATCATTTGGGTTAACAAAGTTTATGGTGATGTCTCTTGATAGAATTTTTTCCTTGATGAAATGACAGTAGACCTCAATATGTTTGGTCCTTTCATGAAACACTGGATTGGAAGCTATATGCAAAGCAGCTTGATTGTCACATATGAGTGTCATTTTCATAACCTTACCAAATTGAAGTTCTTTGAGAAGTTGTTTCAACCAAATGAGTTCACAAGTGACTGAGGCCATAGCTCGGTATTCTGCTTCGGCACTAGATCTTGCAACTACATTTTGCTTCTTACTTTTCCAAGAAACTAGGTTGCCTCCGATGAGTACACAGTACCCAGAAGTGGATCGTATGTCAGTAGGAGAATCTGCCAAGTTGGCATATGAGTATCCAACCTCTTCCGGGAGCTCCCTTAATGTATTTGAGGATTCATATCACTGCATCCTAATGCTATGATACCGTGTTGAAAGAGAGAAAAAAGAGAGACATATGAAGAAATCATGTGTTTCAATTACACAATGGAGGCTGAATATATACTCAATAAGTAATAAATAATTACACAATTTACATAATGTGGGACTAACAGTTGTACTACTAATTATACCCAATTACATATATTTCCAAGAAGCCTCAAGTGGGCAGGTGTAAGAAGGAGAAACATACGCTATGACATGTGGTTAAAGGGGACCTATTCAGCAAAACCTAAGTCAAATACCTATTGGCTTTCAACCATCCAAGCACCCTACATGCTTACCCATATGTTGCTGCCACTTCATAAGCTCCATATCACTAATCCTACCATCCATTGATACCCTATCATACGCCATCTTTCATCTAAACACTACCTATAACACCACCTCAACCAACTTAAGCATGGACTCAGAGCACATCAAAGAGCCCAGAAGAACCAAGGAAAAATACCTACTCAATTTGACCTGATCTTATTCATAACTCTCTTGAGTGGAACTACCATTGCAAGGACTTGAAACAAAATTGTAAGATCTAATAGAAGTCAGGTGGTTAAAGGAAATACTCCTAATATGGGTCACAACCCTTTGCATAACCATATAAATCCAAGGATTAATCCATGACTTGCACAAGAACTCCTAATAATGCATGAAGGCATTCCAAGTCAAGTGGTTTGTAGTTGAAGATGACAATCTTAGCTTAGGTTGCCCTTACCATCCATCTACTCAATTGAACAATTGAGGAATAATTGAGTTTTCCTTTTGGCTCTAGAGTTTTCATAATAATTCTTGATACTAATCCTATGGCTCCGCCCATGGTTGTAGGTTGACATTTGTCAAATGGGCTTGCATGTTTCAGTTTCAATATGGTTATCATGAATAAATGCATTTTCATTTCTCAAATTGACATTTTCCAAATATCTCACCTTTTTTTTAATAAATGCTCATTCTGACTTATGTCTTTTGATGTTCTCTTCCATTCACTTATCCATTATGTTTTGCTAACTTAAATAAAATCATTTCCAAAAGTGATGCTCTTGAAAATGGCAATGTTATGACCCTAAGTTATCATTTTGGTCATCCCAAAGATCATGTTAGTAAGGACAATAAAGATAGAATCTTTCTCTGAACTACTCAAAAAGGTCTAAAGATATCCAATCCTATGGTGACTTAGCAGAGGCAAGTAAAGTGAGAATCAAAGATGACATAAAGAAAATTGGAAAGTCAAGATTCATGTAACGCAGGAAGGTAAGTGTCAAACGATAATCATGGGGCATCCTTCTAATGGTGTGTTTAGCTTCTTACAAGGGCGAATAGTAAAGGCTTATCGCTCACCTGTGGTCAAAAGGTGTCATGCTTCCAAAAAAAATGCAAAGAACAAAAAATCAAAAACAAAAAAGAAAAAATCCAAAAGAAAGAAGAAAAGAAATTACTTGCTAGGTTGAAAACCCAAAAAGATAACCTAGGCAAAAATAGAGTGCAAAAAAAAAAAAAAAAAAAGAGGAAAAGAAATAATATGACTTGGTAGGTTGAAGAATAAAAAAGAGCAACCTAAGCAAAAGTTAAGGTCAACCAAAATTAAAGCAATGGCACCTACTGCATCAATTTGAAGTTAGATCTCGAAAATGAGGCAAATCAAATTCTTGGATGGCAATGATAATCTCAAAGATGAAATGATCAAGTTCTTAGAAGCCAAAGTGAGCATAGACCTAAAATGAGGTAAATCAACACTTTTGGAAGCTAGCGATAACCTCAAAATGGGGAAATCAAGTTCTTGGAAGCCAATGGTGACCTCAAAATTGGGGTATTCAAGTTATTGGAAGCTAAAATTCTCTCAGATCCCAAAACTAGGGCAATGAAATAATGGTATTTCTAAACATTAAAACTGGGACATTTTGGATTCAAGCAATCCAATTATGAGGATTATGCTGCTCACATACATCAGATTCAAGGTAAATCATTTCCAAGGAAGTCGAGTACGAGAAGCAATATACTCGTATATGTCAAGCTGGGGCTATTCTAGTTCGTTGAGGCAGATTATGAGGTGTTCAAGATGGTACACAAGGGTGACTAGCATTGATAATTCTAGAGAGTATCACTGGAGTACTCAAGAGCACATCTTCTTCTTTTCTTGTAACCTCTCAAGGATGAATTCCTATCACATTCTCCACCTAATCTTTCCATTTCCCATACATCGTTACCATAATCTCATTTTCTTTACAACCCATTGATATGCATTTCTTCAAGGTAGCATATTCTGAAATGAGAAACATGTACCAAACAATACAAGGTGTATCAAGAATTACTTTGGTGATCTTGAAAAGGTCAAGGGAAGCATGGTTGATTTCTCTATGAGCTTATACTCAAGAGAAAATGGGGGGGGGGAAACCAGGTCACTATGTTTAAGAGATGAATGTCACAAGAACAATGCGCTTCAAAAAGCCATTTCAAGCAAAACATATATATGTGGTTTCATTAAGGGTTTTAAAAAAAAATTTCATGAAAGACTGATCATGCACTCAAAGCATGCATTGAATCATTACATTTCTCATAGCATTAAGTTGATTGACCATTTCCTTTGGAAAATCATTTTGGTGCTTTGCTTTTTCTTAAAAAAAAGGAAAAGAAAAAGCAAAGAGTTTGCGCATCGTTTTTAGTTTTCCAGGGTATACACCTGATTGCTTTTTAATTTTTCAGGGTATACACCCACTTGCTTTTTAGTTTTCCTAGGGTATACACCCGCTTGCTTTTAATTTCTCAGTGTATATACTTGCTTGCTTTTTAATTTTCCTAGGTACACACCTACTTGCTTTTAATTTTCTCAGGGTATACACCCGCTTGCTTTTAATTTCTCAAGGTATACACAAGCTTGCTTTTTAATTTTTCAGGGTACACACCTACTTGCTTTTAAGTTTCTAGGATATATACCCACTCACTTTTTAGTATTCCTAGGGCATATATCCACTTGCTTTTAATTTCTTAGGTTATACACTTGCTAACTTTTTAATTTTTCAGGGTATACACCCACTCTCATTGTAGTTTTCTCAAAGTATACAGCTGCTTGCTTTTAATTTTCCAAGGTACACACGCACTCGCTTTTTAATTTCCAAGGGTATATACCCGCTTGCTTTTAATTTTCCAGGGTACACAGCCACTCACTTTTTAAATTTTCAAATTTCACACTCGCTCGCTTTTTTAATTTTTTAGGGCATATACATGCTCGCTTTTAGTTCTCCAAGGGTCTTGTGCCCACTGCATTTAAGTTCTCCAAGGGTCCACTTTTTAGTTTTCTAAGGGTCCCGTTCATGTCACTTTTTGTTTTCGTAAGTTTCACACCTTTTGTTAGTTCTTACGCCAATTCATTTTCCTTGTTTTCAAAAATCTTGTGAACAAATTTGAATCAACTCATTTATTTTTCATTTATTCTAAATGAAAAGTAAAGGGGGACAACTATTGATATCCAAATTTGTTTAGGTGATTTTTGGACCTTGTATTATTTTCGGGTTAGTCAAGTCTAAAGCCTAATGGGTCAGAAAAAAATAAACAGAGAAAGAAAGAGGAGCCCAAGATCAATGTTGAAAAGGGAAAAAAAATCATAAATTGATTTGCGTCAAAAATAAAATAATAAATGAAATATTTGGATGCGATTTTCGGTGAGATATTGAAAGAAAATTGATAAAAAAAAATTCTCAATTAAATCTCAATATTAATTAAAATATATTCAACTTGGAGTTTAATAACTAAAAGGGTTAACAAGAATGGTTAGCAATTTTTAGATTAGATACATGCTAAATTTTAGTAGTATCACGTCTTTAAATCATTGATTTGTTCTTGATTTGAAGAGTTTTAATTCTTAACTCGAATAAGAAATAGGGAGATACATGTTGAGATTTTTAACAACATTAGATTAAACTCCATATCACCTAAGATTGCCTTTTGATTTACAAATAATAAATAAAAGAAAATCAGATAAGATTTGGTGGCTAAATTAATTGAGGCATCACTTTACCTATAAATAAGAAAGCAACAAAGGCACTTGGACACACCTTTCTTTTCAAATAACATGATTCTTTTAAAGCACACATGATTTGTTGAAGTAAATAACAAAGAAGAGAGTGAAATTTTCAGTGTTTCGTTCTTCAACTATCAGATTCCTTGTCGTCTCTAGAGGTAGGAAGCCACCTTCTTTGTTTTCCATCTTCACTGTAGTTGCCTGTTTATATGCTTTATTCTCTACTTTGACAGGTTCAACTTCATCTTTTCGTATAAAAACTCCTTCTTTTTTCAATTGTACTTTAACAATCATGTCATGGTGATATCATTGCTTTTTCTTTTTCTTCTTTGGTATCATGTGTTGCTGGATTGATTCATTTTTTTTTCTATCCTTTTGGTACAATATTATGCTTATTTTCCAAACACGTTCAATTGTCGTATAATGTTTTGGCCATTCCAATTTTGTACTTCTTCTTCTCTTCTTTTATTACTTAATCATATATTGTACCACTAATTTTTTTTATAAGTGGTATAAGATTCCGATGATGGAATATAGTTGTAGTGACGACTGAGTTTTGACTTTTCAGAGGGAAAGAGCAATCCTTTAATTTTGCCAAGTGTGCTGACATGGTTTTAGGAAATCTTTAATAAAAGTCTTATACCACCTATTAATTTGCTCAGGTGTTTGTTTATTTGTTCTTATTATTATTTGTCAATTACGTATAACATAAATATCTTTATTTCACGAATCTAAAAAATTAATATTTAAACTTTGGTTGATGACGAAAAAATTGAGAAAGAATCGGAGTGTTGATAAACTAAACTCTAGCCAATAGTCTTGAGGCTATTTTATTGAATCATGTCAAGTGTGCTGGCGGGGTTTGATTTTCATAATTAATACAAATAATTTTTTTTTTAAAATAAAAAGATAAATGTGAGCAAATTCATGGATCCCCAATTTCTTGATTGTGGTGGATTAAAATTTTATTTTTGTACAAAAATCTCTTTTGAAAATCACTTAAAAAAATCTCATTTTACCCAAAAATATTTTCTTAAATTAAAATTTTATTTTCTTGAAATAAGATTTTATTTGACCATGCACTTTAAAAAGAAGTATTTTCTTGAATTAAAATTTAATTTGTTGAAATAAATTTTTTTATCTGGCTATTTATTTTACACAATATTTTCTTCAAAAATTAAAATTTTGATTCACCACTTCATACGTCATGTTGTGGGATTTAAAATTTGTTCTATATAAAAGTGGCTATATAGTCACCTTTTTCCTATCTTAGTCATTTATCACTCTTGATGATATGCTGATAAAATGAGACATGTAAAAATAAAATAAAATAAAAACATTTTTTTAAAATAAACAATGTAGGACTACTTCAATTAATTTAGCAGCTAACTTAGATTAAATAAGTAACTATTCTTAGAACAACTCTCGAACTCAAACTTCGAAATGTAGACATCTTTTAAAATTTTCAATTGCACCATTCCATCTCTAAAATGAAAAATATGTTTGGTGGTGACTCGTAACTCTTTCTTAATTTCGCCGGCACCCTTAGATTGTGAGTCGTTCAATGAGAGATGCCAATAGATTGTGGAAAAGGTTAGGGAAAATTCAGGTTTCTGCAAAAGTTCGTGTCTTCATTTAGAGATTATGTAGAGACATTTTACCTACCAAGTCAAAGCTGTCTTGACGTGAAATTGAAGTGGGTGGGGGTTGTTATTCATGTGACCACTAGGTTAAGGACGAAGCCTATATCTTCAAGGATGTCCTTTTTGGTTGGATTCTTTATCTGGTCAGTAGTGATCTTTAATCCAAAGGTGCAATAATTCATCTTCATGGCTGGGTTTTATGGAACAAATTATGCAGCAGGGATAGGCTGGGGTGTTACAGGAATTATCGAATCTTTTGTATGAGCTATGGTATGAACGTAATCTTAGGTGGCAAGGAAAACCACCTAGAGGTGCCCAACAAGTGTCCCGTGTTGGTCTAGCTCATGCTGAGGCTTTTACAAGTGCCAGAGATAATTCTGTTGATAGCTATGGGTTACAACTTTCCACCCAAAAAACATGGTCTAAACTCCCCCCAATATGTTTAAGGTTACTGTTGATGTGGTAGTGAAGGAAGATTGTCAGGGGTTTGGTGATCTGGGATTGGCTTGGTAATTTTATTGCTGCCAAATCATGTTTGAGATCTGGAAGCATATTAGCAAATATGGGAGAATTTCTTGCGGCTAGGGAGGGTCTTGTGTTTTCCTGGGAAATTGGTTGCAAGCACATATTATCCTTGTAGGTGATGCTCAAGAGGTCTACAGGAACATTTAGGATAGTTCTCTTGATCTATCGTACACAGTTTCTATTTTACTGGATATTTGGTGTTTTGCATCTTGGTTTCATCCTTTTGATAGTATGGCTATTCCTCGTTCTTGTAATGTTGTGGCGGATTCCTTAGCTGCCTAAGCCATAGATATTGGCTCTTATTTGTGGCTTGAGGAACCACCACATTTCATTGTTCCTTTGTTGAACTCTGTTTCTTCTAATTTATGAAATTCGAAGTTCACATAAAAAAAATATACAAAAGTTAGTTGTTCTTCAAGTTACAAGTAATTAACACGAACCGTTGATCCATTTTTTGTGGGAGCCAACGGTGCTGGTTGCATGTAGTATCGGTACTCCAACAATTGCATGAAGTAATGAAAACATAACCAACAAACATGCTTTCATACCGGCTAGATTTGCCTCACCAAACATCAATCTTTTTTTTTTCTTTTTTGGGTAAAACAAGAATATTAATGGATTTTATTTATATCCCTCAGATTATTTTTACTGTAATTTATTGACCTTTTCTTTTTTTTAAAAAAAATATTGTGAGTGTGTAACATTTTTTTAATTCAGATAATTATAAATTATTATAAGATGTGTGAATTTACTTCAAAAATTTTTGACACAGATATTGTAAGATTTGAGAGAAAAATGGAGTTACCATAAGGAATGACAATGGGGCGAGACTGGGTCGCCTCGTCGCAAGTATCATTTTATGATCTTTTATGGGGAAGGTTCATGGGTATTATGTATCTAATAATTTAAAATAAAATTTTAAAAATAAAAAAATATAAATAAAAAAAACTTTAATATCACATAGAATAATATTTTTTGATAATTTAAAATTCTTACAACATTAAAAGAATGTCACAAACAATATATTAAGTTTAATTATATTTTGTAATAATTAATCTACATAAATAATTATTACCAAAATGGTATATATTCATTAAAAAAATTGATTGTAAAGTAATAAGAAAATATAATGTTTCATCTCATTTCAAAGTGAAAGAAAAAAAGAAGCATAATATATGTGAAATACTAAATAAAAAATATATTTGATGAGTTTGCAAGTACCGATAGGGCGAGTAGTATGGTCCCCGCCCCGCCCTTCCCCCCCTCCTCCCCCCCCCATTTATTAAGTGGGTACACATCTCTTACTTTGTCGTCGGTAATTCCTGCGGATCCCCACGAATGTGGGTATTTTTGCCCTCCCTAGTTACATATATAGTTTTTAAGTAAAAAATTGAGTAATTAAATTTGTTTCTCAAGGGAAAAAAATAAGAAAACAGTAATGCTAAATGTCACAAAATAGATTCATGAAACTTCACACGAATACACAAATTCAGGGCAACTACTACTGCATTTTGTCAATCATGCATTCTTTTCTTTTATTTTTATTTTTAGAAAAAATGTTTCACCTTAAGGTAATTCACCTTTCGATGGCTCTTCACGAAAACCGTTTTCATGAGATATAGCAGTACTCATAAAAAAAAACTCAAAATGTTCATTGCTGGTAGCTCATTTAAAAAGAGCTGGGGACATCCAGGGAGAGTAGCAGGGTTCATCCTTGCAAATGCTCTCCATCCCAATTTCCCTTCCCTCTCCCTCATCCCCTCCCTAGTTACATATATAGTTTTTAAGTAAAAAGATTGAGTAATTAAATTTGTTTCTCAAGGGGAAAAAAATTAAGAAAATAGTAATGTTAAATGTCAAGAAATAGATCCGTGAAACTTCACACGAATACATAAATTCAGGGCAACTACTACTGCATTTTGTCAATCATGCATTCTTTTTTTTTCTTTTTAGAAAAATTGTTTCACCTTAAGGTAATTCACCTTTAGATGGCTCTTCATGAAAATCATTTTTGTGAGATATAGCAATACTCATAAAAAAAACTCAAAATGTCCCATGTTGATAGCTCGGTTAATAAGAGCTGGGGACATGTAGGGAGAGTAGCAGGGTTCATCCTCGCAAATGCTCTCCATCCAAATTTCCCTTCCCTATCCTTCACCCTTCCCCCAGCTCCATTAGGGGGCCATCTAGGAGCCTCACTTGGGGACCCTCTGCTAGACCCACAGGGTGGGTCCTAGGCCTTACCAAAAAAAGAAACTCAAAATTAATTTTGAAAAATCTAAAAAGTTAAAAAGAAGAATAATGTGATACAATTTTTTTTTTATATAATTGCCTCATGGCCTATAATTTCTAGTTTCTTGAGTCCTTAATGTTTTTTGTCAGAATGTTTTTACGGTTGGACCCAACCAAAAAAAAAAAATCATTTCCAGAGAATTCATAGGGAAACAAGAATTCCTTATAGTTCAATGCTATTCTTTGATGATGAACCAGTAAAGTTGCCTTTCTTCCATCATTTCTTTTGTTTTGAATTTTTTTCTTATTCTATTGTTAGTAGTTGAAACTACTATATATTCATTTGGAATTCAAGAAGCTTGTAACCTAGTTCCATAGTTATGTGCATGAAGTTGTGTTGACCATTCTGCAACATGTGCAGGTCTCTAAAATAGGTGTGACAAGCATTCTGGTTGGCAATCGAGTGAGCCTTGTGACCTTGAGGAAAGGATTTGATAGAACTAAGAGGGGGTGAATTGATTCAATGTATTCAATAACAAAAAATTTAGAAATTAAAAACTTATGCAAACCAAGCAAAAATAATATGAATTCAAAAAATTAAAAGGAGATAGGGATGAGAGGATTGAGCAAACGATTTATACTGATTCGGCCACAACATGTGCCCTACGTCCACTTCCCAAGCAACTACTCAAGATTTTATTCACTTTTTATTAAATTATTGCTTACAACGATTTGGTGAACCTTCCTCTACTTCTATCCCCAAAGTAGAGTAACTGTGGTTTCATTCTCTCAAGGATACCATCAAATCTCCCTAATTTTCTACTTGATGAAGAGTATACAATGATTTCTTTCTTTTAAGGATACCAACAAACCTTCCTCAACTTCTGCCCAAAGAAGAATAATAATTCAAATGCTCTTATAAATCGAGTTGCAACAATTCCTAACTCTCTCATTATCTCTCTAGAGTAGATAGGCAAGTATGAAGAACATGGGGGAGGAAGAACATAGGATGGCAATAGTGATATGGTTCTTCTTTGATCTTAAGCAAGAAGGGTTATTTTATCTTCTCCAATGGGCTTCCCTTTTATAGAAGAAGGATAACCACTCAAGTCTTTAGCCGTTGGAGAGTGGAAAGAATCAAGGAATTACCTCTTTAGAGTATGTTTGGGAGTTGGGGTTTTGGAGGATCTTGGAGGAAAAGGAAAGGAAGAGCTTATTTTTTATTTTGAGTAAACACTATATTTGAGATTTTTTTTTTTCAAAATGAGGGAATAAAATGAAAGATGATCATATAACCTTTCAATCATCATTTATTCATTCTTATAAACATTTTATAATTCTCTTAATTTAGAAATGAGAAATAAGTTTTTCATTTTCTTTCCTTCCAAAACCTTCCATCCAAATATACCCTTAATGCATAGAAAATGAATCCTATGTAAAAACAAATAGTTACTCCTTTTCTGTCCAATAATTTCTTGTTTGTCCAGTAGTTGCTCTTTCTTTCTAGTTTTACTTTGGCAGCATCACATCCATTTTTTTTAATGTTGGAACCTTTATTCTCACACAGAAGAGCTTGATCCAGCCATAAAGAGTCATAAAAACTTGTCTCTAACAGCTACAAACACTCCATTCAATGCTCTTAATATACCTTCCAATATAAGAATCAATCACATGTTAAAATCATATCAACCTCAAATTTGAATTTCAAGAATAAAGCACATGTTAAAATCCAATTATACCATTTAACCAACATCAAAGGGTTAATTGTAATTATAAATGTCACAAACTATAATATGACACATGCATCTTTAAATCAATTAGCATATAAATTTGTCACACACTCAAAGATATGTTCATCATCAAAACTTAAAAACCCAACATTCTCCCCTTTTTTTATGACAACCCCATTATGAAACATTAACAACAATTTGAGCATGACAAAAGAATGTAAAAATCAATAATCATTTCATACATCACATGTTTAATAATAATCAGAGTTGACAACAATAATATAAGAGTCAAACATATTAAAGAGTGAGGGTTTAGAAAAGGCTCTCCCTTAATTCACAAGCTCCCTTTTAGTCCTTGGAGGCTTGCTATGCCCCCCTTAATCCATAAACTTGCTTTTAAGTGAGCTCCACCTAAGTTCATGCTCCAAATTGATAAATATGTCCTTTCTCCCCCTTTAGCATAAAAAAGGTCAAGTGTAATGCAAAGATAGTCCAAAACTCATGGCAAAATGCAAGTAAAGATAACATAATATAATTACAAATGCATATTAAGATGCAAGTGCTATGATCAGGATAACATGCCAAAATATACAAGATTGAATAGCTATATCAAAATTTCAGATTTTCAAAATCATATTGAAAAGATTTAGAAGATTCAAAAATAGTTTAAGAAAGAATTTTAGAATAAACTTCTGAAAGAAACCTTGAATGAAACTTAAGGATGTGCAAGAGCATATGGTTCTCCATAGAACTACCTAAAAATAACTTTTTCCAGCTATTTATCTTCCAGAAATGCAACCATTCATCATCAAAATTTCTCCTTTAGAGGATCTATTGTTTCCTCAACACTTGGTATGCCAACAAGTAAGGCATAGAGGATTCTCTGCCATACAAATCGGGGTGCTAATAAGCCAAGCGGCCCATTGGGGGCCTACGACCTTGCCTATTTTCAATTTACGTAGGCTTCACCTATTTAGCAAACAAGTCATACTTAGACTTTTTGAAAGATTGATTTAACTATACAGGTTAATACTTGGACGTTTGAAAAAGCCTATTTAGCCTACCAGTTATATATATAATTATTTACTAGTTATGAATTATAATATTTAATATTTAATATTTAATATTTAATATTTAATGCTTGACCTATTTATTTAATATTTATATAACTATGAATTTGTAATAATTACATAATTTACTAGTTATATATTAGTATAATATATTTATTTTATAGAGTATAATGATTTTGTTAAAGGTTATACCTATTTAAAAATTTAAAAGTTTAAGTTTCTTGGCCTATATGAAGGACTTCATTTAATATATGTATTTAAATAAGCTTTTGAGTCAGGCTAGACTTTTATATTTTTATAAACAGGCCAGATCGAGCCCAACAATAAAAAAACCTATGAAAGGTAATAGTAGGGGTGGAAACAAGGTAAGTTAGGCCAGACTTTACATTAAACGGGCCTGAATTGTATCTCAATTATAAGACTTGAGTTTGGTCTGTGAGCCTGTAATAGAACGATTTTTAAGGCTTAATTTGGCTTTTTTAAAAGCTTGGCCTAGCCTGAAAGCCTATTTAAAGACATACTTTGCAATAAGGCCTTTAAATAGGCTAATTGACCTACCTTTAAATAGGCCAACAAGCCTTTACATAAGCTAATAAACTCACCTTTAAATAGGCTAACATGACTTTACATAGGCTAACAGGCCTACCTTTAAATAGGTCAACATGCTTTTATATAGGCTAACAGGCCTAAGCTTTGAAATAGACCAACGGGTCTACTTAAGGCCAATAGGCATTTGTTATAACTTAACACTCACCTTCTAATTTTATAGATGTTCACAACTTTCTTACTTTAGTCTTTGGTCTATGTGGGACTTGGAGATATACTAAGTTACAAAATTATTAGATGCATATAGTTGCAAAACATGAAGATCGAATATATGCTCCTTTAATTGCAACATGAATGCAAGAAAGACTAGAGCTATAATGAATTAGCATCATGATAATAACTGCATGTTTTATAATGAATTGACAAGAAAGATAATATCATAATACTAATAATTGGTCAGGTTAGCATATTACCCCAAGAATTCCACAAACAACTAAATAAGTTAGGCATGAAACAAAGTCCAATAACTTTGGTAACTTTTCGTCAGGTTCTTGCAACTAGAGACAAAATAATTGCATGAGTTAACCATAAGGAAATTAAAATAATAACCTTACATATGTTATTAACAAATATATAAATGAGAAATCCAGAAATAAAAATTGCTAAATGAACCCACTTATTTTATATCTCCATAACCAACTTTTCCATTAGTAGAAACAGGGGTCGAAGTCCTTTCAAATGATGCTATAGTTACAGCTTGTGAAATATAAATAGCGTAGGTTATATCTTTATGTTTTACAATTATATGCCTCCAATAATTTTGTAACCTGGTATATCTCCAAGTCCCACATCGACCAAAGACCAGAACAAGAAAGTAGTGAACATTTATAAAAGTAGGGGGTGAGTATTAACTTATTATTTTCATTCTAATAAATATATTACATTAAATATATTAATAAATATGTTATTTCTATTCTAACTTACTAACTTAGGTTTTAGTAATTGAATTTTATTAAAATTTAACTAAAAATATATTAATATATTATAACAAATTAATAATTATAATAATTATAATAATATATATTATATTATATATAGTTAAATAAGTCAGACCACTGGTAGGCTTAAAAGGCCTATTAGATAGCTTGAGACCTGACCTTTTTAGTTAAACAGACTTTTAAAAATGCCTTGGCCTAACTTTTTTAATAAACAGACAAGGTTAGGCCAAGCCTCAGACAAGCTAGGCCTGTCCCAGTTTGACCTATTTCCACTCCTAGGTAATAGGCTAGACTTAGGTCAACACGTTACAGAATAGGCCTAACCTAGTTCATTTCCACCCCTACATACAAAATTTTAAGAACAAATAGTATCACATCCTAAAACTAATGCAATCTTGCCTTGTATACTTAGTAAGTGCACCAGTAGTTCACTAATTTCCCACGCCATATATTGCAAGTTCTTGAATGTGTCATTTTCTTTAAAAAAATCCCTAAAGGACATAGTATCAACATCAGATAAAGCACCATCCTTAGAACTTTGAGTCTTCTTGGTGAATTTATTCTTTGGTTGTAACTTTGGATTTTTATTTGCCTTCTTGATGCAGTTTCCTTTCTTCTTTAATTGTGCCATGACAAATGACAAGCAGTGGGTAACACAAAATTGCAGAAGCTCAAGCCAACAAGTGAGCATAGATATCGGTGGGTACCAACATTATATTCACGTAATTAGATAGTCAAATGATAGTGTACTAGAGAATGTATCCAGAGCATAAAGTAATCCCACAAGCTAGAAGATGAATTCAAAGCTAGATAACTACCCAGAGAACACAGTAACGACCAATGACTAAGAAACAAGCTTAAGTAGCAGTATTAAGACCCAGAATTTAGAATGTACTTTGCAGATATCGAATAAAAAACTAACTAAGGCTGTGTTTAGTACACCTGATAGTATAATATATGATAGTATAAGGTAGTAGAATATGACCTGATAGTATAAAAGAGCTGATAAGCTCTTATCATATCAGATGTTTGGTAATTATTGTATAACTAAATTGATTGTATATATAAATATTTTTCATGACAAAACTGTCCTTTATAAAAAAAATTTAAAAAAAATCAAAATAGAACTTCTTCCTGTCTTCTCTTCTCGTTCCTATTTTTCCAGAACCGTTCTCATTCCTTTCTTCTCTTTAAAATTGAATGATCTAAAGCTGAGTTATGATTTTTAGTTTCATTACGCGCTCTCTTTCTCTCTCTCTCTCTCTCCTGCTCTGCTGTGGGAACTGAAGGAATGCGACGACAAGGAGGAGAGACTTTGTTTCTCTCCATCTCACACTCACTCTCGCTGTCACCATCTTCGCAAGTTTTTGTATTTTATTTTAATGAGAATTTATGATGTGTTGTTGTTGATGGTTTAATTGGTCTCTGTTGTTGTTGCTACTTATTTGTTACTTTAGTTTAGGTTCTTGAATCTGTGTAATAGCATGATTTGTAATAGCATGATAATCACTGCTACTATGCGTGATTTGAATGTGCAAGAATTTGAGTTATTGTTTATTGATTTGATTTGCAATATGGATTGCGTTAGTGCATGGTGGTAGATCTGAGTTCTCTTTCATTTTGTTGGGTCTTTCTCTGTCACAAAATAAGAAACCAATTGTAGCAACCATTTTTTTCAGCGACGCCAGTCGTCTTCTCCGGTGACTTTCTGGCACAGTGACAACACTGGTTTGCCTCACTATTGCCTTTTGGGTGGTGCCAACATTGGTTGTTGCAAAATCAGAGACGTGAATGGGGAAGATGAAAAGTAGTGTTGGAATGAGAATCTTATCAGGTCTTATCCTATAGGGGGAAAGGATAAGTTTATCAGGTTATAATAGGATAAAAATTGCTGACCTTATATGACTATACAATCATGTGAGTGCATCAAACATTTGATAAGACCTTATAGTATTAGTTTATACTATCAGGTCATCCTTCTACGGTACACCAAACACACCCTAAGTGCAAATGCCAAGAGGAATATACGATGTACATAAAAAACCAAATAGTATTGAGCACTTAATCACCAAATTGCCGAGATCACTAAGAAATAATACAAACCACTTTAGATCACTAAGACACGAATCATGAACCAGGAATTTGTGAAGCAACAGAACATAGTAGATAACAAAAAGTATTGAGCAATTAATCACCAAGAAACCAAAAGCTAAAGAAATTCACAAGTAAGGGATAAACCGCTTCAATCCACCATTAACTCAAAAGGTAGAGAGTGACCCAAGACTGGAAAGCATGAGTACCTAATAGGGTGGAGTGAACATTACCAGAAAAAATGATGGAATGAGCTAGATTGCTATTGCTGCTGGTTCGTACGTTGCCGAAAAAAATAGAGATGGGCTGCCAACCATGTTAATAGAATCTTCAAAAAGATGGTTTGAACTCCATAAGCAGTGAGAGCTCATTGCTTAGAGATTGACCTGCGACCTGTAACACTCGACAATGGCTTGTGGTGGTTGGAAAAGATGGTAGATTTACCGGTGGTGAGATCACAACGTCGAACAGAGAATCCCAATTAAATTCTTATCCTAAATCATGACCAAAACGAGATTATAGGCCACAAAAGCCTGTCAAACGATGGCCCACAACTTGAAACTGAAACTAGAAGCTAGGGGTTGCTAGAAAGAATGGTGAAGAGCCGGCCGTGAGAGCATGAGTCCAAATGGAGGCTTATGAGCAATTCTCAAACCATTAAGAACCAAGTGTTTTTGTGAGTGGGTGTTATGGATTATGAAGAAAAATGGGAAACTTAAATAAAACTAGGGGGTTTTAACTAAAGGTGAAACTAGAGAGTTTAAAGGTATGTTTGGGAGTTTTAATGAGTGGAAGGGAGTGACTCATAATGACATAGAATAAAAAGGCAAATAGTGGAATAGAATAAAAACATGTCATTCATTATTTAGTTGTTTAATAAATTTAATGAGGGAGATGAGGAGAATTCATGACATTACTTCTTTGACCCCCAATTTAGAGGGACAAAAAATTGTAGCTTTGAGTGGTAAGGGAAGGACAAAGAATCCCTCCCTTGTCATTCTACTCCTTCATTTTAAATCACTCCTAGACACATTTTTAATAAGATTTTCTTTTTCATTCCTTGTCACTCCTTCCCTTGCTATCCCTCCAAACATATCCTTAGGAGCTAGGTTTTTGAAAGAAATTAGAAAGGAGAAGGTGGAGTGTGTGATCGTGAAAGAGGATAGAATGAAAGTTTCTAAAAACCATTTTTTATTTTATTTTTAAACCAAAAAAGATAGAATGACAAAACCACCCCCGTTTATAAAAGCTAGCATTTGAAGGCCCATGCAAAATCTAGAAAAGATGAGCAACTAAAAGTAGTAACTACCCTATAGTTGCTTCTTCTCCCAGTAGTTGCTCCTTTTGACAACAACAAAACTTGAAATTTTTGAAGGAAAAACTTATGAAAGACTTAGATACTGTTCCAATCATATACAAATGGCATAATTATCATATTGAATCATCATTTCATGCACTTTAACACACAAAACACAAAAAGATAACATAGAATGAATGAAATTAACATAAAGTACATAATATAATAAAGTTATGAGTAAGTTAAGTAAACATGGTAAATATTGGTATTTCACAAAGATTTTCAATTTGAGCACATCAAAAATAACAAAATGATCATCATATGAATAAAATAAAATGCGTGTTATGCCTTTGTATACCTTTTACCTTCTTACTATTTTTTATTTAGCTACCTTGGTGTAAAGCATTATTGTTGGCTAGAAGAACTTCATCACCTTGATCTTCCTTGTATAAAAACTTACTCATAGGAGAATAGTTAGACTTATAAAATATAATATGCTCTAAACATTCTTCTAAGAGAACAAGGTAATAAAGAGTGATAAGTTCATTCTAATTTTACTAACTTCAATACTTATCCTTCCTCATTGTCTCCAAAGTGAATGTTTCTTCTTTGATTGAGCTTATGGAAGACAAATTTGGCTAGCTCTTATCTTGTGATTGAGCATCCAAAGCCAATGATCCATTATTCCTTAATGCTTGTTTTCAAGCACACCTACAAGATAGATTTCATATTCGGTAGCCAAATTTTCTTGGGTCCTTGGGGGTCAGAGCTCAAAGATAATTCCTTAGAGACCTTGGGAACCTACATCTTGTTAGAACCATTTTTCTTGTTGGCACATGTGTGTGAGATATGGCCCTTTTGTCCACAATAGTTACAAGTTATTTACCTCATCATCTTCTTCACTTGTTGCCATGAAACACATATGAGTCACCTCATCTTTATCTTCTTGTTCACTTTCCAATGAAGAGTCATCACAATCACTCCAAGTGGAGGTTGCTACCATTGCTTTCTTCTTGTTTGGCTTCTTTTGAAATTTCATCTTAGTGAGAAGACAATCAAATTAGTAGTGACTGACCTTTCTATGTCCATAGCATACAATTTGGTCTTCTTTTGAATCATTCCTTTTGAATTACTGCCTTTTCTTTGAACTAAACTTTTGCTTGTTAAGTTTGCAGAGTCTTTTGGTTAGGAAGCCTATCTATTTATCTTTACTCATTTGAGCTCCTTCATTATCTTTCTCATAGTATGAAGATGATGTGACTTTGAGAGCAAC
Organism: Ormosia semicastrata; assembly: GCA_029884595.1. Classification (NCBI taxonomy): domain Eukaryota; kingdom Viridiplantae; phylum Streptophyta; class Magnoliopsida; order Fabales; family Fabaceae; genus Ormosia; species Ormosia semicastrata. The sequence continues at coordinate 5,184,705 of JAQQTO010000035.1, read as the reverse complement.
TCATTTCCTTCTTGTGTTTTCTTCTTGCATTCTATTCTGGACTAGGTTATGGGTCCATAGATCTAGAGCAACTCGACCCGCTAGGTTGGCACCCTAACGTTACTACGTGCATGAAGCGGCCTATACACTAGGCGTAACTCCCTCAATAGAAAGGAATATTCACCATACCCCGCACAAATAGGGGATTAATGATAAGGAATAATAGTTTTTCGTAATTTTAGGTAACAGCATTCAATACGCATTGAATGCTCAAATTCATCACACTTTTAAACGCTCATATATATAAACTCATCAGAGGAAAAATGTATGACCTAATTCCTAATTAGACACACTATGCTCCCTGTGCACATACTGACTTGAGAGTCAGAGTGCCTTTTGCAGGTACCCATCCCTTTGCTCCATTGCTATTGCTACTGCACTATGGAGGAACCCATCATTTCTTACCTTCTCAAGTAACCCTTAGAACCTAGTTCAGAACATTAGTGCCATTTGTGGGAAAGATAAATTTCTACTTTCAATACCACCATCAACTCTCCTACAACCACCATCATCATGGTTAACACGAGGAGACTAGAATCGCGCTCCTAATGCGAGTAACCCACCATCTGCAAATCATCGCCCAGTATCTGTCCCTGCTGTACATCAGCTAGTATTAGAACCAGCCGTGCCTTAACCAGAACCCATGTAAGATGGGCTGGAGATTTCTTTTTCTGGAGAGAATCTCCCATTTCCTTCTTCATGAGCTCTAGTGAGACAGCGTCCAAGTCCCCTAAGAGCACCATCCAGAGATGGACAGTGAGATAGAACCTATGAAGTCAACCATCGCTATGTTGAAGTAACCTGAACAGTGAACACCATCTCGATGGGCTTCACAAGCGGCAACGAGTCAGGAAACACCTGGAAGAGGGCTCTCCAGGCAATGATGAGTGTGGCGTCCCTTAAAGAATCCAAATCAAGTAGTGGGTCAAGAAAAACCCCTTCGATCTTGTTTTCTGATGAGGATTATGGAAACACCATCTTGAGTCACAATGACCCCATGGTCATTATCAGAATAATTACAAATGTTGAGGTCCGTAGAATGTTTATGGATCAAGGAAGCTCAGCTGACATAATGTTCCTAGACTTATTCAACAAGTTAGGATTATCAAAGGAAGAGCTTAACTCGTACATCGACAAGTTGATCGGGTTCGTAGGGGACAAGATCACCCTGGTTGAGTATTGAGACTTACCTTACCTTGGGGAAAGACCCCTTCTTTAAAATTGTCAAAGTCAAGTTTTTAGTGGTTGATTGCCCTTTTGCCTACAATGTTATTTTGGGCCACCCTTCACTTAATGCCTTTAGGGCCGTGATTTCCACACCCCACTTGGCCATGAAGTTTCTGGATCACCAAGATAGGGTTGTGACAGTTAAAGGAGACTAAGTCACGGCGAGGAAGTGCTACAACAAGAGCCTAAAAATTACCAAAAAACCACAGACAATGGATCAACGCAACGATTCGACTCTGATCACTACGGACTCTGTTAACATCCTCTTGACCGAGTTAGACGTACGTGAAGAGCTCCGTGATACATGCCCCCAACCTAACAGAGAGCTCCAACCCCTTCAACTTGGTGCCAAGTAGACTAGGTAACCAAGATTGGGGGGAAACTCCGTTAGGAAGAAAAATCTAGGTTGTTCGAGGTCCTACAGAAAAATAAGGATATGTCTACTTAGACTTCAACAGATATGTCGGGCCTATATTTAAACTTTATCTGCCACTGACTTTCTATTATAAAGAGTGCAAAACTGATGGCTCAATGTGAAAGGAATGTGGGTCTAGAAAGGCAAGAGGAGATCCAGAAACAAGTGAAAGAGCTCATGGACACCGGGTTCATCAAAGAAGTCTCATATACCACATGACTTTCTAATGTGGTCATAGTCAAGAAGGCTAATGGGAAGTGATGCATGTGCATCAATTACACCGATCTCAACAAAGCGTGTCCAAATGACCCTTACCCACTTCCCAACATCGACAAGTTAGTAGACAACTTGTCCGGTTTCAGGCTACTCTCTTTTATGGAATCCTATTTCGAATACAACTAGTTCCCTATGAACCCAGAAGATAAAGACAAGACTACCTTCATAACCGAGATGAGAAGTTATTACTACCGGGTCATGCCGTTTGGACTCAAAAATGCAGGAGCAACTTACCAGCATATGATGAACAAGGTCTTTGAGGGACAAATTGGCCAAACACTGGAAATCTACATTGATGATATGATAGTCAAGATGTTTGACACTGGTGACCACATTAAAGACTTGGAGGAAGTATTCGTTGAGGTTTAGAAACACAACATGCGACTGAATCCAGAAAAGTGTGCCTTCGGAGTTCAGGCTAGTAAATTTCTAGGGTTTCTATTGACAAACTGAGGTATTGAGGCCAACCCAGAGAAATGTCAAGTCGCGCTCAACAAGCGCAACCCCTAGTCAATTAAAGAGGTGTAACAGCTGACAAGCCGAATCACTACCCTCACACGTTTCTTGGCCAAGGCTGCTCAAAAGTCTCATCCCCTTTTCTAAACTTTAAAAAAAGGAAAGAGCTTCGAGTGAACCTCAAAATGTGAGCCCTCATTTCAAGAATTGAAGATGATGCTATCAACAACCTATTCTGACAAGACCAGACCTTAGCGATACACTTTACACTTACCTCTCTGTCAGCATCGAGGCAATCAACTCAATTATGATAAAAAAGATAGATGAGGGTCAGAGGCTGGTTTACTTCGTCAGCAAATTCCTCCAAGGCCTTGAGATCCGTTACCAAAAATTTGAGAACTTGGCTGTGGCGTTGATAATCATTGTAAGAAGGTTGAGATAATACTTCCAACATCACCCTGTAGTAGTGAGAATAGACAATCTAATCAGACAAATACTGTACAAGCCAGATCTCGCAAGGAGAATGATTGCTTAGTCAGTAGAACTCTCTGAGTTCAAAATCATCTATGAGCTAAGATTGACTATAAAGCCTTAGGTACTATCCAAATTCTTGATTGAATTCACACCAGACTCCGGCCATCCTAGAGCGCATTCTTGGACCATTTATATTGGTGGATCCTCGAATCCCAAAGGGAGTGGAGCCGGGGTCATGTTAGAAAATGAAGTCGGTCTCGTACTAGAACATTCATTGAGGTTCGAGTTCCCCATGTCTAACAAGTAAGCTGAATATAAAGCATGCATAGCAGGCATTAGTATGGCGAAGGAGATGGGAGCCAAAAACATAGTCCTATGCAATGACTCGCAGCTGGAAACATCCTAGATAAAAGGGAAATATCAGGCTAAAGGGCCCTTACTATAGAAGTACCTAGCCAGAGGTAAGAAGCCGATGGAAAATTTTGACAGCATCAGGGTGGAGCACATCCTAAGGGAGCAAAATTTCAGGGCCGACATCCTATCAAAATTGGCTAGTACAAAGAGCCCGAGCAATAACAGGTCTGTGATCCAAAAACCTTCCTCACTCCCAGTATCATGGACAATGAAGTCCTCTTAATGGAAGATGAGGAAACCTAGATGACACCTATATTACTCTACCTCCATAGTGGCTCACTCCCTGAGGACTAAAAAGAAGCCCAGAAGATAATATGGATAGCGGCCCGGTACACTACTTATGATAACTAGCTATATCACCATGGATTCTATTCTCCCCTCCTCAAATGTCTTGGTCCCAAGGAGGCAGAATATGTCCTAGTCAAGATTCATGAAGGAAGCTCAGGCCACCACCTCGACAAAAAATCCCTGGCTAGGAAAGCGCTGAGGGCAGGGTATTACTAGCCTACCATGGAAGTTTACAACAAGGAACATGTGCAGAGATGTGATAAATGACAGTGCCATTCAGACATTTATGTAGCATCTCCTGAAGAGTTGTCAACAATGTTTGTTCCCTGATCATTCTACCAATAGGGAATGGACATCTTGGGCCCCTTTCCTTAAGCACCAAGGCAAGTCAGATATTTGGTAGTGACCATTAATTATTTCACCAAGTGGATTGAGGTAGAACCATTGGCCACAATCACCTCCGTGCAAATCCAAAAGTTCACTTACAAGAACGTCATTAGTAGATTTAGAATCCCGGAGTCGATCGTCATGGACAACGAGACCCAGTTCACTGATAAGAAATTCAAAGATCTCTTAACTAGGCTCAAGATTAAATAACATTTTACCTCAGTAGAGTATCCAAAAACCAATGGATAAGCTGAGATCGCCAACGTGGTTATACTTAGGGGAATAAAAAAGAGACTTGATGATGCTAAAGGAAACTGGGTGGAACAACTTGATCATGTCCTATGGGTATATTGGACCATGCCATATTCCTCTACAGGAGAAACCCCAATTAAGTTAACCTATGGTTGCGAGGCCATGATCCCAGTGGAGATAGGAGAGCAGAGCTGGAGAAAGCAAAATTTACTGAGGAAACCAACCCAGACCTCATCCGCCATGAACTCGATCTACTTGAAGAATGGCGCCAAATTCCCACATCCGAGAAGCAACCCTTAAGCATAAGATCGTCGTGCAGTACTACTCAAAAGTGATCCCACGTCATTTTAACCCTGGAGGCCTTGTCCTACGCAGGGCAGACATTGAAGGAAAAAATGCAAGAGATGGGAAATTAACTCCTAACTAGGAAGGATTGTTGTGATATTGGCAAGTGCACCAAATCGCAAAAGTAATAAAGAGTGAGTTAAGTATCGTTCCCACGAGGATTATGTTGACAATTACTAAATTTTCCAAACTGACACTATTTAAGCTATTGAAAAAAAAGAGTTGGTAAAAATAAAAATAAAAAGAAAATAATAATAAAAAAAATAATAAAAAATATCAAGAATCAGATCAAAGGTGAAAAACGATGAGATTAAAGTGTTAGGGTTCAGATTTCACTTGAACTCTTTTGATACTATTTCAAATATTTGTTTAATCAAGTTCTATTTCAATGAATCATGGTCAATTCCCAAAATTAATCAATATCCAATCTCTTGGTATATTAATCATCTTCACACTATTTAGAATTAACTAATTATTTAGTCTAACTCCAAATAGAGAAGGCATTATCATAAATGAGGGAATTAAGAGAAAGACACCACAATCCAAAACTTCTATTCCTAACAATTGCAAAAATTATGGTGTTTATCACAAGTTCTAGGTTTGTGCATAATTTTTCCAAATCATACATAACCCAAAAATCATTTCCAAATTGATCAGGTTTAGAAAAGCATTAAGAAAATAGATAAACACGTAAATTATGAAATAAAAATATAGATTAAACCCATAAAAGAATTTACATCATCCAAGTATCAAGATTCATCATCACCCTAACGAAAAGGTTTAGTTACACATGGAGAAAAAAGAAAACAAAGAGAAGAATTCGATAAACTCCATAGAAGGTTGATGGAAAGGTTAAAGAAAATTCCTAATCTTCAAGCCTAATTACACCCACAGCAAGCTAGGGTTTGGGCCTCCACTTTGTTCCTTGAAAGTTGCTAAAATTCTGTGCAAGAATTCCCAATGACATAACTTTTCTATTTAAAAACAAATTAATGTGTTCTATTACGCGACCAGTGCTCAGGCGCTAACTTTCCAACACTCAAGCGTAGAACATTCTTTCTATTTCTGACTACATACGCTTCATGCGCCTGGGCGCTACCTTTCCAGTGCTATTTTTGAATGAAATTTCTTCTTTTTTCTTGCTTCTTTAAGTATTCAGTCTTCTTCCATATATATTTACTTATCAAAAACACATAAAATACGTAACAAGAACACAATTTAAAATAATAAAAACATAATAAAACTTGAGAACAAAACTCAACCAAAGAGATTACAAGAATATGAAAACCCAAAATTTGAATCGTAAAAATATGAATTTTTGAAGATTTATCACTCTCTCAAACTTAAGATTTTGCTCGTCCTCAAGTAAAAAGAAAAAGAATTAAAAACAAAAATAGAAAAATAAACAACTAAAGACTCAAACATGGCAATACTAGTTATTAAATATCATTCATATTCTCATAAACTGCTTCATAATCTAATTTCATAGTGTCATACATGTATAGTCCAATTGTTACATCGTCTCTCACATGCAATTCTGATGCAAAAATGACTATAAACATGAATGTAAGACCAAATCTACCCATAAAGTACAAGCCCAAAAAGGTTTATAAAAATGCAAATGCACATCAGATCCGCATCCATAGGGTTATTTTTCATCTCTCTCTCCACTAATGTAAATAGCACATAACCAAGGATCAAGATGGTCTTTTAAAACTTGTAATGTAAAGCCAAGGGTAAGGGTTAAGAAAGGAAGGGTAGGATAAAGAAAACAAAAGATGAAATACGAAATCATGCGCATTTCACAATCAAAGCCTCAAAATGTTGAACAAATGCAAAATGGAGCATAGGATTCCATCACTTGATTTGCATATATATATATATATATATATATATATATATATATATATATATATATATATTTATGAATTTTTATTTTTTTATATGATTTTCACCCCGAAAGTTATTTCTTTGCAATACTTTGGATGGACTTTCTCTTTTTTTTTTCTAGCTCCATAAATACTTCTTGAACAAAGAATAACTAAGGCTTGAATAGTAAAATAATACAAGACATGCATACAACAAAGGGTGTGTAAGAAGAATTTTTTTTAAGGTAAAGGAAAAGGAAAATGTGGGTAAAAGAAAAGAAATAGAGGCCAAATATACACGAGGTTGCAAATGGGAACCTAAGAATATAATGTTTTTAAGGTTGGCTTGAAAGGCTTAAACGATCCAAAGAAGACCCTTATCATTTCCTTGATCATGCATTGTTTAGGATTTTGCCTCAAGAGAGAATCTAACAACTTCTAGATACAAGTAATCCACACACATGCAATCCTATAAACTTTCTCTAAGCTTGACATGCATTTATATTTCAAGGTCTATCAAACATAAAGATGACAAGAACATCTATACACAATTTAAACAATAGAGATAAACATAACTCATAGATTCTCATATGATATCCCAAGAAAATAAATCAATTCATAATTTATGCAATCATTGGATATTCAATTCAACACAACGGCATACACAGTTTCAACAATATGACTCAAAATATAATAGAGTGATAATGACAAAATAAAATCAATAAGAACAAATAAATAAATGCAAAAATAAAAAAAATAAAGGAAAAAGAAGAAAAATCTTTTTGACGATCGACAACTATATACATCCCTCAACAAAGGCTTCGAACTCGGGGACGCACCTAAGCCGACTCAACATTAGTGAACTTCAAAACAAAAATAAAAAAATTTTAGTTAATAAAATAAGAAATAACAAAATAATAACAAAAGTAAATAACTAATCGAAGAAAAATGAATAACAAATTTGAAAAAGAAATAAAAAGTAAGGAAAAAGAAAGAAAAATTAGGTTGCATCCAAAAAAAGTGCTTGTTTAACGTCATTAACTCGACATTGCCTTTTCAAATAATCAAGGTGGCTTCAAGCAACACAAATAAGATGACGCCTTTCCTTTTTTAGAATTGTGCCTCCATCCTTGGTCAATGACCTTAGAAGTACTTCCAAAGATGTTTTGAACTTAACCTGAGCTAGGTTGTCCTGAATTCATCTTGGCATGAGAAATTCCACCAGGCCATGGTGGTTTCAATTGAACAACAGATAATGGACTAGCTTTCAATGAACCATGGATAATAGAGGGAACTTTTTCTATTCCAACAATCTTAGAGATAGGATGACCTTTCTTCTCTTCATCAATCATCTTGGAAGTGGAATAATCAGCATTAATTGATGGTGAAGGGCCCTTACTAACCATATCCTGTTGAGGCTTACCTTGAATGCATTTAACGAGGGTATAGAGATATGATGTCAGTGCAAATTTATCCAATACATTAATGGTCACCTGATCTCCATCTACCCTCAAAATGAGCTCACCTCTTGGTACATCAATCAATGCTCCTGAAGTAGTTAAGAACAGTCTTCCAAGAATAAGTGAAATGTCAGCATCCTCATCCATATCTAAAATGACAAAATCTGCTAGAAAAAATAATTTGTCCACCTTTACTAGTACATCTTCAACTATATCATATGGACATTTGATTAACCGATAAACTAATTAAAGAGACATCATAGTTGGCTTCACTTTTTTAATCCCAAGCTTGCAAAGAATTGATAATGGCATTAGATTGATGCTAGCTCTTAAGTCACAAAGACCCTTCTCAATGGTCAGTTTGTCTATGGTGCTAGGAATGCGAAAACTTCCAGGATCCTTTAACTTTGGTGGTAGCTTCCTCTAAATTATAGCACTACATTCCTCAGTAAGCATGACTATCTCATCCTCCTTCAACTTCTTCTTCTTGGATAGTAAATCCCTTATGAATTTAGCATAAGAAGGCATGTGTTTGAGTACTTCAGCAAAAGGGATGTTTATTTGCAATTGCTGAAAAATATCAAGGAACTTTGAGAATTGCCTCACTTGCTTCTCCTGATTCTCTTTCTTCAGTCTCTGAGGAAATGGAAGCCTAGCGTACAGTAAAGAGTCAAAAGGTTAATCCAAATATGAATCCTTCTTCTTTCTTTGTACTCTCGGTTGTTCCTTTTTTAGTTTGTCCTTCTCAATTTCTTCTTCATTATTGCAATCTTTCTCTTGGACTTATCTTAAAAGATTAATTCATTCCTTAGCATCACTAACAACTATTCCACTCCTCAACGATATAGTCATACATTGCTCCTTCGAATTAACTATTGTATCACTTAGTAAGGTGCTTGGAGGTCTTTCAGATAGCTATTTTGCTATCTGACCCACTTGATTCTCTAGACTTTGAATAACTATTCCTTGATTCAGAAAATTTACCCTTGTTTCCTCTATAAAATTACTGGTGCTAAGAGTAAGTTTCTCGATAATTCTTTCAAGATTGGATGGCTTTTTGATGCGTGAAATTCGCAAGTGTACGATTTCGTCGTCAAGTAATAAAAAGATCGAATCCACAGGGACTGTGTCTATGAATACTAATTAATTAATTAATTCAATTAAATTAAACAAAAGGGAATATGATTATTGGTTGATAAGAATGTAGTAACCAAGCAATTAAGTAAATAATTATTAAAGTGTAAAATTAAGAACAAAAACAGTAATTTATCAAGAAAGGTATTCAGATTCAAGAAAGCTTCTAAGATTGGGGTACCACAATGATACAAGACAAATCCTAATTGACAACTCTTTTATTAAATCTAAAATTCAATTGAAGGTGAATTACCCTAAATTAGTTAATGTTCTTTCTCAAGATACAAGATCCGTGCCCAATTAAACCAATTCCTACTCTCGTGGTAATTAAATTTAAATTGAACTCATTACGCTTTGTGGTAATTCATTGAATCCTCGAAAGGCTAAAATTACTCTCGTGATTTAGACCTTAAGTTCAAGTCTTATGGTTCCAACACTTAGGTTCACCTCTCAGTACGTCCTTAAATGTCTATGAGATGCAAATAAGTGGCCAGCAAATTCACGTGAATAAGAGCAATAAGAATTGAATCAATGAACATTCAAGATTAATAAAAGGGGAAACAAAGTCAATTAATCATTATCAAAGTATCAAAGGGCATTGCCCAATCCTAGAAACAAAAGAAACTACTCAGACATAGAGAAGAAAGAATAAAAAAATATGTTCAAGAACATCCAAACCCGTAACAATGGAAGAAGAAGGAAGAAAGATGAAGATCAAGAGCCTCTAATGTGCCTCCTTCAAACCAAGTTAGAACCCCCTAATTGTATTCAGAACATCTATTTATAAACTAGGATTTTAATTAGCTAAAAAGCCCCCAAAAGAAATAAAAATAAAAACTTAAAAACTGCTGCGCATTGCGATCCATGGTCGTGTATCATTCCACGGCCAGGCCGTGGATCATTCTACCAACAAGCCATCTCTGGGTCATTTGAGTTCCACGGCTGTGGATGGTTTCACGGCCAAGCCGTGGAACTCTCTGCAAATTTTCTTATTTTTCTTCAAGTTGCCCCTCGATCCATGGCCGTGGTTTGATCCACGGGCAGGCCGTGGATCCCACTGGAATGGTCTTTTTGCACTTTTTTGCTATCCATTAAGCTTAACTTCAAACATGCAAGCATTCCATTCAATCTAATGCCAATTCAACACTGATCCTGCACAAGAACACCAAAAATACTGTAGTTATCCAAACTAAGGGAAAAACAAACCAAAAGGGAAACTAAAATACCTAAAATGCTCAAGAATGCATGCAAAATAAGAACAAAATATGATGTTATTTCACACACATCAAATCCCCCCAAGCTTAAGACTTTGCTTGTCCCCAAGCAATAACTAATGTCAAACCAAGATGTGGGATCAAGAGACAATAATGAATGAGGAACCCGAGAAAATAATATCCAAGCAATAGGCTAAGGCAAACCAAGAATCTGAGAGGTAATCAAAATCAAGTCCAATTAGAGGCTAAGCTCTCAGAAATCATGCATCCTCACTGATTGAATTAAGTTCACTCCACTAACGACACTCAAAGTGTTTAAGGGTGAAAACCATACGCTCAAAATCCTTCAAAGAAAATGTACTTCCATATGCTTGATAAGAAACTAAATTTTCACTAATAATCAGCATGCATGCAAGAATTAAAAAGTTTTTCAAGAGTTGTAATGGGGCCATGAGAATGATGTTAGGTAAGGTAGAGAAAAGAAGGTATAACAAAGGGCTAACCAAATTTTCAATAAGCACCAGAAATACAATAGAACATAAATGGAGCAAAGGTAATTCATTTTTTTTTCAATTAAAAACATAACTCCACAATTCCAAGCATTTTTTTTCTCTTTACTTTTCTTTCCTTTCTTTCTCTTAATCTTTTTCAACCTTTTATCTCATGATTTTCTCTTCTTTTTTTTTTCACTTGAGAAAGGGAAAGGTCAAAAACATATGATTCCCAACACAACTTCACAACTTTCAAACCCAATTTGCTCCATTTAATATTCTAAATGATTACTAACAATGTATCATCATAGGTATCAAGAAAAACAATTATATAATAGGCTCAAAATGGGCAACTAGTGGATGAAAGTGTAACAATTTCAGAAGGCCAGAAAAATACTTAAGATGCCTTAATCACATTCAAGCATACAAACAAAATTTTTGCCTCAAAATGGTTTCAAATCAAGTTCTAGAGCACAAGATCAACGAAGAATTATCACTCAACACAAAGAATGAGAGTAAAAATAATATAGTGCATAAATCCCATACAGGCTCAAAATTCACATTTAGAGGTTTAAAAATCAATGAGAAGTACAAATTCAGAGAACATTATGCTAATTATCAACTAATAAGAAATTACCTCCACTTTCAATTAAAACAATGTCTATCGCCTACCACAAGAATTCACAAATTGGGTTCTAAATCAATACCATCTCAAAAATCTCCAAAAGAGAGGGGTACAAGTTCAACCAAAAGCTGAGAGATATGATGGTGTGAAAATGCAACATAAAGATGCAATGCAAAATGAGACATGAAAATGCATGAAACTAATGATCTAAAATGAAACTGAAATTACCCCCCAAGCTTAGAACTTACATTGTCCCCAATGTAACAATCTTTAACTAGAGAAGGGATAAAAGAAATGAACTCACTGCGGTGGTGAGAAATCTTCTGGTGTTCAATCCATAGCCATGAAATTTTTCATGGGCTGGGTGTGAAACTTTCTGACTTCACTCTCCTTCTAATTTGAGCTTAAAAAATGGTTAAACCTAAATAAGATCTATGAGATAAAGATCAAACCAGTAATCCAACACACAAAGTCAAAAGAAAAAAAATAAAAAGTAAAATAAAAAAACAAAGAAGCTTGGGTTGCCTCCTAAGAAGCGCTTATTTAAAGTCATTAGCTTGACTTTGGTCTGATTTCTGTGCTCAGGTGACGTCAACGGAGTAGTGCTCAGTCCCCACTCTTTCAAAGTGTTTCACTCTCTGACCATTTATCATGAAAGGCTTATGGCCTTCTTTCTTCACCTCAAGCACACCGTAGGATAAAACTCGAATAATCTCATATGGTTCTGACCATTTCGACCATAACTTACTAGGACAGAAACATAGAAGCGAGTTATTGACAAGAACTTTATCCTTGAGTTTAAATTCACGCTTCTCAACACACTTGTCATTCTACTTCTCAAGTCCTTTCTTGCAGGGCTTGGACTTCTCAAATTTTGTAGTACCCTTGGGCAAAGTCTTTTCTAGCATAGCATCAGCCACTGATTCATGCATACCTGAAAGCATAATACTATTCACGATATTAGTAGCATCTATGCGATTACATGAATTTGAGGAATTAGAATTATTTTCAGATTTAAAAACATCAAAAACTACTTCCTCATCATCTACTCGCAAAGTCAATTTTCCTTCATGGACATCAATGATCGCCCTTCCAATGGCAAGGAATGGACACCCAAGTATGATCGGCATTGTAGCATCAGCTTCCATGTCAAGCACAACAAAATCCACCGACATATAAAACTTACCAACCTTAATAGGAACATCCTCCAAGATGCCTATGGGGTACTTGACATACCGATCCGCCAATTGAAGTGAGATAGTTGTGGGTTTCAGCTCACCCATCTCCAACTTCTTACACACAGAAAGGGGCATGAGACTAACACTAGCTCCCAAATCACACAGAGCTTTATCAAAGTTAGTGTTGCTAATCAAACAGGGAATAGAGAAGCTACCTGGATCCTTTAACTTAGGAGGCAATTTATTTTGAATTAAGGCACTACACTCCTCAGTTAAAGCTACTGCCTCATAGTCTTCTAGCTTTCTCTTATTAGACAAGATGTCCTTAAGAAACTTAGCATAGGTAGGCATTTGTTTTAACGCCTCAGTGAAGGGTACATTAATGTACAATTTCTTAAGAACCTCTAAGAACTTCCCAAACTGCCTGTCTAACTTCGCCTTAGTAAGTCTTTAAGGGAAAGGAATTGGGGGTTGGTATGGCTCAGGGGATACATACTTAGACACTTTCTCATTAGTTTCTTTCTCTTCTAAGGGTTGTGCCTTAATCTCTTTTTCCTCATTCCCCTCATCTTTGTCACTCTCCCCATTACCTTTAGGATCCTCTAACTTCTTTCCACTCCTTAAACTCACAGCCTTACAATATTCATTATCTGGGTTGACTTCAGGTTGACCAAGAAACTTACCTTGCTGCCTAAGAGAAGTGCTTGCTTGTTAGGCAATATGGGTTTCCAATATCTTATTATGAATAGCTAAATTGTCAACCTTAGCTGACAACTCTTTAATTACCTCAGTTATAACTTGCCCATGGTGCCTAAACTCCTCATTTTGCTTAGATTGACTCTCAACAAAATTCTCAAGAAGAGACTCAAGTCTAGATTTTTGTACCTGTGGGATTCCAGAAGAGGGTTTAGCATTACCTTGCCTAGCTTGGTACTGATTATTCCGGTAAGAGAAGTTAGGATATGACTTCTAACCAGGGTTGTAAGTTTGAGAATACAGATCATTTCCTCCCCTTTTAGTTAAAGTCATGGAAATTGTGGCATGATTCCACTTGCTCCACCGGTGCACTATGTGAGGATCCAATTCCAACTTAGCATTCGACACCTATATGTCCCTGTGCTCCACAAATCTCACAAAAATTATTAGAGGCACCTATGGCATTAATATGAGCTTTCTCAAGTATGTCAAAACATTTATTCAAAGAATCAAACTTTGACATAATTAAATCAACACCATCTACCTCAAACTTACATCCCGAGAGCTTTCTCGAGTTATGACCTCTTTTATTAGCCCATTGGTGATGATTTGAAGCTACACTCTCAATTATCCCATAAGCTTATGTGAGCCTTCTATTCATCAAAGTTCCACCAGCTACGGAGTCAATAGACACCTTTGAAGAATATTCCAAACCATTGTAGAAGGTGTGGACAATCAACCATTTCTCTAACCCATGATGTGGGCAGGCTTCCAGCAAAGCCTTATATATATCCCAAGCTTCTGACAATGACTCGCCATCTTTCTGAACAAAACTTGTGATTTGGGTCCTTAGATGAGCAGTCTTGGAAGGTGGAAAGAATTTGTCTAAGAATGCTTGCTCCAATTAGTCCCAAGTAGTTATTGTCTCAGCAGGAACAGACTTCAGCCAAGTTCTAGCTCTATCTCTCAATGATAGAGGAAACAGGCGGAGACAAATAGCATTAACAGAGGCGCCTTCGATCTTGAGGGTCTCACAGAACTCTAAGAACATATCCACATGATCATTAGGATCCTCTGACGGCAATCCTCCAAACTGGTTCTGCCTTATCATAGAAAGTAGGGCAGGAGGTATGGTGAAGTGCCTGTCTTCAATGTCTGGCCGAGCAATTCCAGATCGTAAACCCCGAGCATTAGGGGCTGCATACTCTTTTAACGATTTATCATCCTCAGCTGCTGCCATGACAAGTGTTAGGTCAGATATTTCTCTTACTCTTTGCCTTTGTTGTCTTCTCCTTCTACGTAAAGTTCTTTCAATTTCAGAATCTGCTTCAATAAGAGTCCCAGAACGTCTAGTACTTTGCATAAACAGGAGAAATTACCTGCAGAGAGTCAAAGAGAAATCAAGAACGTAAGAACCAAATAAAAGAAAAAGGTTTAAAATAATTAAATTAAAAATTAAACTGATATTCAAGAAAAACACAAATCCCTAAGAATAGCGGCGCCAAAAACTTGATGCGTGAAATCCACAAGTGTACGGTTTCGTCGTCAAGTAATAAAAAGATCGAATCCACAGGGACTGTACCTATGAATACCAATTAATTAATTAATTTAATTAAATTAAACAAAAAGGAATACGATTATTGGTTGATAAGAATGTAGTAACCAAGCAATTAAGTAAATAATTATTAAAGTGCAAAATTAAGAACAAAAACAACAATTTATCAAGAAAGGTATTCAGATTCAAGAAAGCTTCCAAGATTAGGGTACCACAATGATACAAGACAAATCCTAATTGACAACCTTTTTATTAAATCTGAAATTCAATTGAAGGTGAATTATCCTAAATTAGTTAATGTTCTTTCTCAAGATACAAGATCCGTGCCCAATTAAACTAATTCCTACTCTCATGGTAATTAAATTTAAATTGAACCCATTACGCTTTGTGGTAATTCATTGAATCCTCGAAAGGCTAAAACTACTCTCGTGATTTAGACCTTAAGTTCAATTCTTATGGTTCCAACACCTAGGTTCACCTCTCAGTACGTCCCTAAATGTCTATGAGATGCAAATAAGTGGCCAGCAAATTCACATGAATAAGAGCAATAAGAATTGAATCAATGAACATTCAAAATTAATAAAAGGGGAAACAAAGTTAATTAATCATTATCAAAGTATCAAAGGGCATTGCCCAATCCTAGAAACAAAAGAAATTACTCAGACGTGGAGAAGAAAGAATCAGAAAACACGTTCAAGAACATCCAAACCCGTAACAATGGAAGAAGAAGGAAGAAAGATGAAGATCAAAAGCCTCCAATGTGCCTCCTTCAAACCAAGTTAGAACCCCCTAATTATATTCAGAACATCTATTTATAACCTAGGGTTTTAATTAGCTAAAAAGCCCCCAAAAGAAATAAAAATAAAAACTTAAAAACTACTGCGCATTGCAATCCACGGCCGTGGATCATTCTGCCAACAAGCCATCTCTGGGTCATTTGAGTTCCACGGCCGTGGATGGTTCCACGGCCAGGCCGTGGAACTCTCTGCAAATTTCCTTGTTTCACACACATCACTTTTCTTGTTGAGGTTGTGAAGATGGTTGTTGATATGGAGGTGGTGGTGGTCTTAACATATTCTGATTAGTCCATGAAAAGTTTGGATGATTCCTCCACCTTGGATTGTATGTGTTGGAATATGGGTTACCTTGTAATCGCGAAGGATTACCCATATACTTAACCTGCTCTTGAGGAATAATACTTGAATTGATAGCCTCACATCCACCTTTAGCATAATTACCTCCACAGAAATCATAAATTAGAGCTTGATGATTAATTGCACTTACTTGTATATTACCAAACTGCTTTGTAAGGTTGGCGATTTGCTGCGAAAGACTCTAATTCTGCACAAGAATTGCATCAAGAGTGCCAAGCTTCATAACTTTCTGTTTAATTACTACTCTTCCACTAGGCATATGATATTCATTAGTAATCATGGTCTCAAATAATTCTTGAGCCTCTTCAGGAGTTTTAGTATTTAGAGACCCACCTGGAGATGCATCAACCATAAGTCTTGTGGAATGATTCAAACCATTATAAAAGATCTGTACCTACTACCAAACTGTGAAAGCATGATGAGGACATTTTCTTAGCAGCTTCTTAAATCTTTCCCACGCTTCATAGAGAGATTCTCCTTGATTTTGAGTAAAGCACGCAATCTCACTCCTTATCTTCACGAACATTGATAGAGGAAAATACCGAGTGAGGAACTTACTAACTAGATTATCTCAAGTGGTGATACTTCCTTGCATAAATAAACAAACAAATAAACTAGAGTGAAGTAAAGAAAAGTAATTAAAAATAAAAATAAAATAAAATGACTAATAAAAAAAATAAAACAAGAGTGATTAAAAAGAACCAAATTAAAAAGAAAATTAAAAAAGAATAATAAGTGCTTAAATTAGTGTCTTTTCAACTACTATTTAATATTGATAAACAATTATCCTCGGCAACGGCGTCAAAAAACTTGTTGTGATATTGCCAAATGCACTAAATTGCAAAAGTAATAAAGAGTGAGTTAAGTATATTTCCCACAAGAATTATATTAACAATTACTAAATTCACCAAATTGATACTATTTAAGCTATTATAAAAAAAGAGTTGGTAAAAATAAAAATAAAATAAAAAAATAAAAAAATAATTAAAAATATCAAGAATCGGATCAAGGGTCAAAAATGATGAGATTAAAGTGTTAGGATTTAAATTTCACTTGAACTCTTTTGATGCAATTTTAAATATTGGTTTAATCAAGTTCTATTTCAATGATTCATAATCAATTTCTAAAATTAATCAATATCCAATCCCTTGATATATTAATCCTCTTTACACTATTTAAAATTAACTCCCTTAGTCTAACCCCAAATAGAGAAGACATTATCATAAACGAGAGAATTAATAGAAAGATCACACAACCCACAACGTCTATTCCTAGTGATTGTGAAAATTATGATATTTATCACAAGTTCTAGTTTCGTGCATAATTTTCTCAAATCATATATAACCTAAAAATTATTCCCAAATTGATCAAGTTTAGAAAAACATTAAGAGAAGAGATAAACATGTAAATAATGAAATAAAAATATAGATTAAACCCATAAAAGAATTTACATTGTCTAAGTATCAAGATCCATCATCACCCTAACGAAAAAGGTTTAGTTACACATGGAGAAAGAAGAAAACAAAGAGAAGAATTCGACAAACTACATAGAAGGTTTATGGAAAGGTTAAAGAAAATTCTTATTCTTCAAGTCTAATTGCGCCCACACTAAGTTAGGGTTTGTGACTCCACTTTGCTCATTGAAGGCTTCTGAAATTCTGTGCAAGAGTGCTCAATGGCATAATGTTTCTATTTAAAAATAAATTAACGTGTTCTGTTACGCGACTAACGCTCAGGCGCTAGCTTTCCAGTGCTCAAGCGCTGAACATTCTTTCTGTTACTGATTGGATACGCTTCGTGCGCCTGGGCACTGCCTTCCTAGTGCTCAAGCGTTGGACGTCCAATGATAATTTCTTCTGTGCGCAACGCGCACTCAAATGTTGGGTTTCCAGCACCTAGGTGTTGTATGTCTGAATGAAATTTCTTTTTTTCCTTGCTTCTTTTAGTGTCCAGTTTTCTTCCATGTATATTTACCTATCAAAAACACATAAAACATGTAATAATAATACAATTTAAAATAATAAAAACTTAATAAAACTCAACCAAAGAGATTAAAAGATGATGAAAACCCATAATTTGAATTGTAAAAATTATGAATTTTTGAAGATTCATGAAGGATCGTACAAAATTATGTCCAACACTAATACAAGAGCCTACACCCTAGAAACTTGCTTGAAGAACGATGTCGAATTACCCACGTCCGTGAAGTTACCCTCAAGCAAAAGATCGCCGTGCAGTACAACTCCAAAGTGATCCTATGTCAGTTTAACCCCAGTGACCTTATCCTACGCAAGGTGGACATCGTAGGGAAGAATGCAAGAGACAGGAAATTAGCTCTTAACTGGGAAGGACCATACAAAATTTTGTCCAAAACCAATATAGGAGCTTACACCCTAGAAACCCTTTCTGGCAAGACAATCAAGAACTTTTGGAATGTAGACAACCTGAGAAAGTATTATAGCTAAGAAAGTACTATAGTTGAGAACTGTGTTAAGTTATTACTTGGGGATCTTGTAAGAAACATCTTTGGATATCAATAAATCAGTTATTTTTCTCAACTGTTTTATCATCTAAGCCAAAACCTTGGCAATGACTTTGTCCCTGAGTACTTCGGCCCGACATCATCTAAGTCAATACCTCAGCCATGACTTCGAGTCCACGAGTACTCCGGCCTAACACAGCCCCCAAGGTTACCACGCCTTGGCGAGGTTCAAGGAATACAAGATTCAAAGAGGATTAGCTATTCCAATATCTATACATAATGACTAGACAGGGGAATCCACTTGACCGTCAATCAAGGTCAAGGAATGCATTCAAGGGTCGTCACCCGTGCTCTTATGGCCTCACCTTAACACATAAATTGACTAGGTTTACAATGGTTAAGTGTAATTGACCATAACCCGAGATAGTAGACCCCATACCACGAGGCTACCGCGTCATCTCTACTATTTCAAATTGACCCATAAATCTAAAAGGTTTAGTACTGTTAAATCTTCTTAAATGAACACAACCACCGATATCGGGCTTTGAACTCATCTCGGTTGGGCACATGAGTGTTTGTCAAACTAAAGAACCCGACCACTGAGATCGAGCTTTGGACTTATCTCGATCAGCCAAAATAAGCATTTGTCAAACAAAGAAATAAAGACTGAGATCGAGCGTCAGACCCATTTCGGTAAACTGCACGAGCAAATTGCTCACAAAGCGAATACTGAGATCTGACATTGGACCCATCTCAGAGTTACAAAAGTGACTATGTAATATAGCCACCAAGATTGAGCAAGGTAAAGAAAAATAGAATATCCAAAAAAAGTAAATTTATTATTACTCACATTATAAACATAATCTACTTTACAAGAAGGGCCTATAAACTATCTCGAGCAAGGGTGCCCACTTAAAAGAAGCTAATGAGGTAGCTTGGTAAGATGATGATGATGATCAAGCACTAACCACAATTACCTCAATGGTTCCTCAAGATACGTGCACTTATCTCTTCCTTCTTGATTAACATGACGAGAAGGTTTCATAGTCCTACAACTCCAAAACACTCCTACACACCCAAGGCATGGTGAGCACCTTCGGTGACAGTCAGGAAAGCGAAGGAGGGAGAACGGTGGAACCTCTCCATGCCTCACAAAAACTACAACAGAAGCCATGAGCCTTCCTCACAAGAGTAGGATCTTTCTGCATACGTTGGGAAAGAAAGGCTTCTGCTACCTAGAGACGTATTGACCAAGCCATGTAGAACAGTTACTTGGCCCTCACCGAGCCATTACACCTAGAAAGAAAGGCCTTCACCAAAAGACTATGCAGGAAAAAGGGCACACGTTTAAAAATTTGGGAAAGAAAGAAATGGAAGATGATTCTAGAAAGGGACATGACCCTTAATATGCTCACAAAAACCATAAAGGGACCACCATCTGGAAAATGAAAGGAAAGAACGAGTGATAACTCCACTGCAAACATTTCCTATTTATAAAAGGAGTAATGCGAGTTAATTGGCTCCCAAAAAGGTGAATTGGCTGCATATTAGAAGCCACTTTTAATTGTTCCTCCCTTGTGATTGGCTACAGGAGCAGTGGGTAGTTGAGAAATGGAGTAGAAAATTGCCACTACATTAAAGCAGTTTTAAGTCCCAATAAATGCTAAGCAATTGTTCCTGAGTATGCATAGACTACTACAAATTGATGGGACATTAGTTCTCTAAGAGTAATAAAGTTCCAACTTTCCTTTAAATGGCCGTCAATAGAGAGACTACGGAGGAATGCGTTGGGCATTGACTTTTGAATATTGGACCATGGACCCTAACAAGGATGCGAATCCCTAAATGCTCTAACAATCTGAAGTCTTACCACCGAGATCGAGCATTGGACTCATCTCGGTAAAAGGAAAACAACAAAGGACAATACACAGAACCTTCGAAATTAAAACGACGCATGATATTTGAGAACATCCTAACCCCGATCATGGACCATTAACGAGATACCACGGCAAAACAACACCACAGATCTCAGTCCAAAACTAAAGTACATTCAATACAGACCCCACAAACTATATAAGGGGGCAACTGGCTACCTACCTTGGACAACGATATGATGACTTTAGTAGAGTGATCCGTCATAGATCCCAATCTTACTCATTGACCTCGAGAACTTACTATGATACATTACAAACCTCGGCCCGTTGGGAAAAAACATCGCGAGATCTTTCGTTGACATTATAACTCAAATCCCTTTGTTTATCGAGCGTCGTGTGCTCCAGTTGAACTTGTATGTTGACACTTAGCGGTCCCATCTAAGCGCCAAGCTGAGGGTAATTATTTTGGACTGGGTTATGGGTCTATAGATTTAGAGCAACCCGACTCGCCAAGCTGGCACCCAGACGTTATTGCACGCATGAAGTGGCCTATACACTAGGCGTAACTCCCTTAACAAAAAGGAATATTCACCATACCCCGCACAAATAGGGGATTAATGATAAGGAATAAAGATTTTCTGTAATTCTAGGTAACAATATTCAATACGCACTGAATGCTTAGATTCTTCACACTTTTAAATGCTCATATATATACACTCAGTAGAGGAAAGATGCATGACCTAATTCCCAATTAGACACACTACCCTCCCTGGGCATATACTGACTTGAGCATCAGAGTGCCTTTTGCAGGCACCCACCCTTTTGCTCCATTGTTGTTGCTGCTGCACCACAGAGAGATCCACCATTTCTTACCTTCTCAGGTAACCCTTAGAACCCAATTCTAAACACATTCTATTAAGAAAAGTTCATTGATAAGCTATAAGATTACCTCTAAAGTCATCATCGGAGATGGAGTTGAGGTCTCGTCCTTCTTAGATTACAGTCACTTTTGATTGCCACTCTTTGGTAAGGTTTCTTAGGATCTTTATTACCAATTCTCTATTTGTGTACACCTTCCCAATAGCAGCAAGGGTGTTGACAATGTTTGAGAACCTTTCAAACATCTCATCGATCTTCTCTTCCTCCATCATGGTGAATAGTTCATACTCATGTACTTGTATATCAATTGTTGCTTCTTTTACTTTGCTAGTACCTTCATAGGTGACTTCTAGCTTGTTCTACATTTGCTTCGCAGTTGGCACCTTGAGATATTTCTAAAATCATCTAAGTTTATTGAAGAATAGAATATTTTCTTTGTTTTTGCATTTTGTTCCATCTTCTTCATATCTTGATCATTGAATTCCTCCTCGGATTTCTCTACCTCTTTGCCCTCGACCACCTTCTTTGGTATATTTGGTTCATTCTTAATCGTGAGCCAAAGCTTGTAGTTTACAGATTGAATGAATATCCTCATTTGCTCCTTCCAATAGGTGTAGTTGCTATCATTAAAGTACGGTGACCTTGTGATGGATTTTCCTTCAACTATTGTTACATTGATCAAATTTCCTGCCATTGAACCTACAAGGATCGTCTTCTCAAGCTGTTAGACCTTTTAGAGAATTAAGCTTTGATACCAATTAATAGAACCAAGAGAGGGTGAATTGGTTCAATGTGTTCAATAACATAAAATTTAGAAATTAAAAGCTTATGCAAACCAAGCACAAATAATATGAATGTAGAAAATTAAAAGGAGATAGAGATGAGAAGATTGCACAAATGATTTATATTGATTCGGCCACAATGCATGACCTAAGTCCAGTCCCCATACAACTACCTGGGATTTTCTGAACTTGTCAAATTGTTACTTACAAGGATTCCAATGAACCTTCCTTTACTTCTATCCCCAAAGCAGATCATTGTGGTTTCTTTCTTCCAAAGACACCACCAAACTTCCATCAACTTTTACCCGAAGAAGAGTATACAATAGTTTTTTTCTCCATAGTGTCAAGGATACTACCAAACCTCCCTCAACATGATTGTTTGAGTTTTCTCAAGAAGTTTAGGCTCAAAATGCAGTGGTTAATGAATTTAAATTTGCATCAAGGTTGATTACTGCATAGGACCATTTAGTGAACATCCAGCAACACTTTTCTGTTTGAAGTAACATTGATTAATACATTTGCAACATATGAACTTGGCCCATTGTTAACAGTTTCAATGTACAAGTACACATGTTGCCTGTAATTAGTTTGAAAGGCAATGGCCAATGTCCAATGAGCAATCTTTCTGTGTGGTGAGTTCTACTTGTTCTGGGTTATGGTGTTAATTTCTTAATGAATAATGATCATCTTACCTCAAATAATGTTTACACCTATTTTAACACTTCATAAAAGTTAGTTAATGAAGTATAAATTATTAATTAATGGGTATATGTACAAATATGTAATCCTTCCGGTTTAATTTCGTTAACTAATTTATATACGTCATTAATCACTTTTTTGTTCTTTTTTAACTAACTTTTTACATATTCATTAACTACGAATTTATACTTTATTAACCAACTTTATGTAGTGTGAAAAATGGTATTGTTAAAAATGGGTATGATTATCGAGATTGTTTCTCAATCTTTATATCTCCTTGATATATTTACAAGTCTCATGAACTAAGCAACTAAACACATTCTAGGTAGAAGCATGTAAATAGATAGCATGGTTCTTATATAGCGCTTGTTCCCAGGACTGAAAGACTGGAGCTGACTTATTTTCATCACACTCTTAATTGGTGCAAGGAGATCAAGTATGAACATTCCATTTGATGAGATAATTTCAATAATCCTTAAAATTCAAGTATGCCATAAAATATTAAATTTATTTATGTAAAATAAATAGTCAACATTGCCGTTTATACCCATTCTTGACAAACATTTGGACGGATGGATCCCCAACTTTCATGCAAAATACCTAGTGTAGTGATCTAAAAGTATCTTTTCGGTCTGATGAGGAAAAACTATTGGCTTCATGTAAAAGAACGGTATCATTTGTGGAACAGCTGCATTGAAACTCAAAAAAATATGAGAAAGTATAAAAGTAAAAAGAGCAAACATAGGATACAAATGAATTCCATATACAATCCAAAGAAAGGGTCATGCTTCAAACTGCATGACGTTTTTGCTGAAATAAATATAAGAGCTGCACACTTCCTATTCCTCCAGCACATATTTTCCCCATTGCAACTAACTGTTGAGCTCCTTAAATGGCGATCTTATATCAGAAATGCCATCGAGTTTCTTTATCCTTGTAGGAGAATGGATTAACATATTCTCTTTTACAAGGAAACCATCATCCTTTTTCAAATTCATTCCTTGACTATCATCCTCAAAAGACTGCACCATGCTTCTCAACATGTCCATTAGTTGAGTGTCTGCAGTAGAGAACTCGCAGATTTTATCACCCAAACCCTGAACAAAACCCAACAAGTTTTCCCTTTCTGATGACAGTCTCACGGCGTTTTCAAGTAAATTTCTATTCTCCATCTTGAGTTTTTGAATCAAAGCATCTGACTTTCTGAGCTTAGTCTCCATTTGATCATTCAACTCCTTTACCTTTAACTGTTTTGGATTCATTTCTGCTTCAATATCCAATGCAAGTTGTTCCGATTGGCTCCAGTTTTCCTCCTGCAATTTCAGTTTCTGCTGTATATCATGAATATCATCCTCAAGTTCCACTATCATCAACTTCTTCTCTTCAATTTCAAGTGCAGCTAGAATCTGAGATGCCGTGATCTTATCACAAGCTTCCTGGATGAGAATAATTTCAGCCTGTTTCGCAGCAAGCTGTGAAGAAAAGGTGGTCAACGAGCTAGTGAACTGCTGTTCCAGTGAAGTCACCTGCTGCATGAGTTCATCCATTCTCATATTTTTTCCCTTTATAAGATGGATAAGATTCTCTTTCTCATGCTCATAGGTTCTTTCCCTAGTGCTTTCTGCAACCACAGCACTTTCAAATTCTCTTCTAAATGATTCTTGCTCCAAACAAACAACCTCTTTCTGGAGCTCCTCTAGAATCTTGTCCTTCTCCTCTATAATCTGGAGATATCTAACTTTATCAGACTGAGACACATCTGATTCCCCCCTTGCTGAAACAGAAGCTACTGTCTCCCTTACTTTTCGCTCTTGTTCCAAGAGGACAACATGTCGCTGCAGATAATCTATTCTCCTCTCTTTCTCTTCCAACTTATAAACCAATCTATCTTGCTCTTGTTTGAGGCTTTCACCAACATCTACTTGTGCAAGAAGTGAAGTTTCTAGTTCTTTACGCATTACATGATTTTCTTCGAGATCATTTTTCAAACGTTCAACAATTGACTTCCATATTTGCAATTCAAATTCTATTTCATTTCTTTCACATATTCTCTCATCCAATTCAATGTTTGCGCTGTCTAAAGCATCATGAACTTCTTCAAGTTGTTCTTTCAAATCACATTCCATCTGCAAAACCTTCTCTTTGAGGATCAGCTGACACATAGTTGATTCCTTCAGCATTTCCTTGTGCCTATCAAGTTCACTTTGCAGTGTATGCTGCAGTTCCTTGGTGAATCCATAGGACTCAACCTGCCTCATTAAACAAGCTGCTCTGTCACGTTCTTCATTTATACCTTTCTGGGCACTGATTAGAGCAGCATCTTTCATCTCCAACTGCTTCATCAGTTGAAGAAACTTCTCTTCTTTCTCTTTGTAGATTAGATCCATCTTGTCTTTATGGTTGGCAAGCTTCAAATGAGCCTCAGAAATTCCCTCTTTTAACACTAGCAGCATCACAGACATCTCCTCATTCAGCAACTTCATCTCAATAGTTAAAGAATGAGACCTTTCCAACTCTATCTTGAGCTCTTCTACTGCTGCAATTTTAGTTTCCAACTCAGACTGACAGCTATTCAGTTCTCCTGTCAATTGTTCTAGCTGAAAATTCCATTCAGCTTCTTTAGCATTAAAAGTTGAGGCACACTCTTTATGAGCTTGTTCCAAATTTCTGAGCTTGGACCGCAACTTTGACTGAGAATATGAAGCTCCTGCTTCCTGAATTTGAGCTTCCTGGAGTTCTTTGAGGGACATCCGTAAGTCTTGATTTTCTTGCTCTAGCTTCTCAATTCTGTGCTTTGATTCTTTATAACACGCCTCTTTTGTTTTCAGTGAATATCTCAAATCTGCAATATCTCTGTCACGCTGAGAGTTTAAGCAATCAAGCTGTAACCTTGCATCCTGGTACTCACTACTAGCATTATCAAGCCGTACCTTAAAATCTGAAACTTCAACTTCCAGACGCTTTTTAGTTTCCAACTCAGACTGACAGCTATTCAGTTCTCCTGTCAATTGTTCTAGCTGAAAGTTCCATTCAGCTTCTTTAGCCTTAAAAGTTGAGGCACTCTCTTTATGAGCTTGTTCCAAATTTCTGAGCTTGGACCGCAACTTTGGCTGAGAATATGAAGCTCCTGCTTCCTGAATTTGAGCTTCCTGGAGTTCTTTGAGGGACATCCGTAACTCTTGATTTTCTTGCTCTAGCTTCTCAATTCTGTGCTTTGATTCTTTATAATATGCCTCTTTTGTTTTCAGTGAATATCTCAAATCTGCAATATCTCTGTCACGCTGAGAGTTTAAGCAATCAAACTGTAACCTTGCGTCCTGGTACTCACTACTAGCATTATCAAGCCGTACCTTAAAATCTGAAACTTCAACTTCCAGACGCTTTTTCTGGCTTTCTACATGAGCAAGGGCTTGGTGACAAGTCTGGAACTGATGTTGTAGATCCTCTGATATTCTGATCTGAGAGTCTAACTTAATCTGCAATGAAGAAATCTCATCAAGCAATGTAGATTTTTCCATCTCCCACTCCTTCTTGCTAGACCTGAACTGGTCTCGAAGTTTTTCATGTGCTTCTTCTAGATGTTTAAACTGTTCCTTCTTCCATTTTAATTGATCTTCCACCTTCCTGTTTTCCTCCTCCAACTTCTGGAACATGTTATCTCTTTCTCTTACTTCTTTGGATGCTTTAAAATTTTTCTCTGTTTCCAAACACTTCTTCTTTGAAACTGAGAGGCAACCTTTTAGGCTTTCAATCTCTTGTCTGTATAGATAAATCTGTTGCTCTTGGTTCTCTGCCTTCTCATTTGCCTCCTTTAACGCCAATAGCAACCCTCTTTTCTCATGTTCCCACTTTTTAAACTTCTCATCACAATCCACTCGAAGTTTATCATTTGCAGCACTGAGATCCTTGATGATGGACTCTTTTTTATTCAAATTCCCCTTGAGATCTTCATACACCTGCTTTGCCTCAGTGATTTCATCTTCTTTTTGAAGCAGTTCTTGATCCAGCTTCTCAGCTTTGAACTTTGCTTCCTGTATCTGATTGATCTGTGCATTATGAGATTTCTTCAAGTTCTCAATTGAATCTGTCTTGGCTCCTAGTTCAGCCTTGAGTTTCTCGATTTCAGCTTTAGCTTCATCCAGCTCTTCATAAACTTTGTCCATTTCTTTTTACATAAACGACATTCAAAAAACCTGTTTGCCAGCAGTGTGCAAAATAAGACAAGGAGGGTTGCATACATGTCCCCAGACCAAAACCAAGAAAAAAGAAAAAAGAACAAGGGACCAAATATGAAAAAGCATTGTACATCAAGAGAGACATATAGATTGGAGTAGAAACACAGACTTGGCATTCAGTTGACTTATTAGATTACTTCTCTATAGATCTCTGTACTGCCAATTGATAAAGAGGTTAAGAAGCAACATATGGACTGAACATGGAACATACTCAAATATCATCATTTGAGAGTACATCCAAGAAAAACTGTATTTCACGATCAATATTGGGAGAAACAAATCTTATTTCAGGTCATTAAAAGGCACCCCTTGAATCGGGGCTGCCCTTTATGGAAAAGCATACCCAAATACCCAGGAATTTCAAAGACGGACATTATACAACCACTAATTTATAGATATTATACAGGGTATTTGGTTCGCTTAAGCATTTAAAAAGGAATGGAACCCCAAGATTATCAGAAAGATATAAGATACCTGAAAGATTTTGAATCGATAGACAACAAGAAATTACATAAAATTAAAATCTGTGCAGGAATGCTAGAACAATATCAAATATCATTCCCCGCTCAAGATTGATTCAGCCTTAACAAAGTATCTGATTTCATTTTTTTTTTCATTTTATCAAATTACATGCCATTGAACCAAACACATACTCAACATCTAACAATGTAAACACTGGTTTTGGGCAAAGCAGAAGATAAAGACTATGATTTACAGATAAAGCAGTCAAGTATTAATCCCGGATTCTAGTTATGAACAAGAAGATCAAAATCATAGAGAAACTTCCCAATACTTCCAAGATATTAATTAAGGAAACAAGTTTCAAGGGCAAAGAAGTAGAACCCAGAAACTGACCTGATTTACAGATCAGAAATGCAGCATTTGCAGAATAACTAGGCACTTGGCAAAAGCAAGTGCTGTGTTGGTGTGATTTGGTGGCTGAAGATGGTAAAACGCAAATAGGAGAAGGAGAGAAATCACAAGTTAACCGTTATAGTAGTGCACCAACCGCTTTTCATGTGAGAAAAAGAAAAGTTAGTTTTATGGTAACAGTATTATCCTGTTTTTGAAATGAAAAACTAGCCGTTGAAAACATGACTTGGGTTAGGCTCCATATAATATTTTTTTTATTTTGGCCCAAATTTAGTCTCGTTAGTTGGGCCACAGGCCCATCCATTTTCGTTTGACCAACCCAAAAAGACCCATTAGTGGCGGGATTTTTATGCATAACTACAAGTGTAGTACAATACAATAATTATGCCGTTCAGATTTTATTTTAAAGTTAATTAACAATCTATATTGACTGTTTAATAAACCGATAGAATATAAAAACTTCATCCATGTCCGTGCACTCACTAAAATTGGATTTATCAGTTTATGTCATGTTAGGACTTAGGAATGTGATATTATGAAGTTTACGAATAGTTGAATTAATTGCCGGTTTCATTTACTCCCTTCATCCTTTTTCTGTGAGTGATAAAATTTCTCAACCTTATTTATATCAGTGAAGACCTTTTTTTTTTTTTGTACTGGATATATCAGTGAAGACTTTGATATAACTGCATTCATTATTTATGCTAATATTGGGACGAGTGAACAAGCTGGGCTAAAGCAAAATTATAAGGCATATTTTTTTATTAAATATAATGTATTTTTTTAAAAATATTTTTAACAACTTTTAAAATCAATTTATTTGAATAAAGTTTTTTAGTCGATAACATACTCGAGCAATTTAGTCTTTCTTAAAACATTATTAATCTAAGATATGAATTAAAATTATTTTAGATTGAAAAAATTGTTTGATCTACTATGGAAAAGGTGAATTAAGAAGTTGATATTATAAATTTTAAAAATATTTTTTTAGGAAAAAGATTAACCGCTGGTATCCAATAAAATTAATAACTATGGTTGATTGGAGCAATTAAAATTTAATAGAGATCGACATAAGATAAAATAGATATTTATTAGGAACTTTAATTAGAGATCTGAAAAAATATGTGCCTATTTGAACACATTATTAGTTATATTTACTTTTGTATATTACTAGTATTTGAACCCATCCAATGCAAGAAAATAATTGAGTAAAATTTTATTGTTTAGGAGAGATAAATAATGTTGCAATAATAATGTTTTGGTCCAGTATCTGGGATCATGATTCAATATGAGCGACCAATTAGACTAGCCCAATTACAATCTCTAGCTCTAAGAGTCCTCATAGATAATCATTACTTATTAAATAAACTACTATCTTATCCTAACAAATCCTTAATATATTAGGAGATTTTGAAATCTTATCTACGAATAACTAACTAATCTTAATTATTCTAAAACAATATCTTTTTAGATATTATTTAACCTGCAAGCAATTTCCCTTTATAAATACAGGATTAAACTACTCATGTATACATCTTCTCTTATATCATTTTATCTCCCAGTATAAAGCCTTAACTTAAATGTTTGAGTGTCTTACAGGTACACCTCCTCACACTCTCCCATTGTACCAAGGAGGAATTCACCATCAACTACAACTTAGAAGCGAAATCAGGTACACACCTTTAATCTGGCTCTGAACAAATAATATTTTTTTTTCTTATGGTCAATAGATTTGAAAAAATGAAAAGCAAATAAGTTTTCAATCCATGTTGTGCAAGAGAAAACAACATAATTTATGATAATGTCATATAAAGGTTGACATAGTTATAAGTAATCTATAAATGAGCTGAAAAATATGTCTAACATGGTGTTGCACGTTGTAATATATTCTTAGGATTGCAACAAAAGAATATAGCTGAAAAAACCTCAACCTCATACAAATGGAAAGAAAATGTTATTGAAATAATTTTATAATATTGAACAAAACAGTAAATCCTCTTGTAAAAAATATTGGTTATCAGAGAAATAATTGTGAATGTTTATTTCATGAAAGTTTTGATGATAACAAAGTAAAGAGTAAGACATAGTATAAGGGAAGCTTCAAGGTAATAGATTTATAAGACTTAAGATCTTGAATATGAAAAGTGATCTTTGATATCTCATTAAGTTCAAATTGGTTTTTAAAATTCCATTATGAATTCCTTAAGTTGGTGGTTTTAATTTTTGAAAATTCTGGGTTATTTTGCACAAAATCATGATTTGGTCTTGGATTGTGAAAATATTGTTTAAATCCTCGAAATTCAAGTTTTGATGATTTGTAATCCATTAAAACCGCCGGTAATCCATAACACAGCTTGATCTTTTCAAAAATCCACTTTTAAGGATGAATGTAATAGATTACAAGTTGTTGTAATCCATTATGAAGGTTCTGAGTTGATTATAATACATTATGAGTCTTCTGTAATCCATTACAAAGTTTCTGGAAGGTTGTAATCGATTTCCAAACCTATCACCCTAAGAAAGACACAAGCCAAATTCATTAGTTGGGCAATAAGTTTAAGAAAAAAAACACAAGCCTTTTTAGTTGGCAAAGCAACACATATTACTATTTATTAGGGATGCACATAACCCAACCCAACCTAACCAACACGACCCAACCCAACTTTGTATTTTCGGGTTAGTTCGGGTCATCGGGTCAGATTGAGTCAAATCCAATTAACCCGATCAATGGTTGGTTCGGGTGATGGGTTCACAAATACAACCCATGAACCCGACCCGACTACTCGATGACCCAAAATTAAACATTGTCGTTTTGTGCCAACATTTTACATATAAAAACTTCAGTTCACTTTCATTTTCATTATTCCTGTTCCTTCACTTTTTTGATTTCCAATTCCTCTTCTCTTCTACCACGTTCCTAAACCGAACCTTAGCCCCCCTCCTTGCCACCTTCGTTTGCGCCACCACATCACCAGTAATTCTGGCCACCACGTCACCACCTTCCTTTGCCACCATCGCAACCCACCAACCTATTAGACCTCCACCACCGTTGGACCAACCCCCTTCTACCATAAGCTATATCCACGCCAATGCCTTTGCACACGAACCACCACTAATGGCCGCGACCCAGCCACAGCGAGCTTCAACTCAAGTTGCGCCACCGCCTAGATTCACCACTTCTCTCACCTAGATCCGTGACCCAACCACTAGATCCATGAGCCAACCAACCCAGATCCGATTGTTGCACTACCATACCAGAGCACCATGACCAGATTTGTAACCAAACCCTTCAGTCACTTGAGCTGTCGCATGTCACCATCGTTGTCTTCCCCTGCACAGCCACCGTGCTGTGGGCTGTGGCACCGTGCGACCACCCCTCCAGCCGCAAGTAGCCCCAAGATCACCCCCTTAGGTACAGGCAGGAACATCTGGTGCCATCTGTGGGAATCGAACCCATAACCACATGGTACCACATGGTTTGAAATGCACTTGAAGTTCATTCATGACCTTCTTCACTCTCTCAAATCTCTCAATATCTTTCATCCAAAGATGACTGACCAAATCTCGTGAATTATCATCCAAGTATACACTTCCCCCAAGGATAGTACCACGAGAACCCATTTCACCAGTAACCTATTTCCTTTTTCTTTTTAGAGTTTGCAGTGGAAACTCTCCTAGGATCTCAACAGATATAGAGACTCAAAACATAAAAGAAGAAAGAAAAGTGAAATTACCTTAAAAGGGGTGTAAATGCAAATTTTTCGTGGTTGGAAGCAAGAAAAACTATCAGAGCGATCCAACAACGAAACACATGCTTGCAGCAAGCAATGACAACCCTTGAAGCAACTTTAATTTGAGGGAAACAAGGAACAATGACTTTTACAAAGCAATTTAGGAGCTTAGAAAGAAAGGAAAAGTTTTATACTAAGATTCGCATTTTAGTGGCTTGGAAAGAGGGGTAAAACTTTGCCAAATTTCAAAATGAAAATGTGACATGGAAGAGGAAACAACTTATAAGGGCAACCCACCCACGCCCTTAATCTGACGGCCCAAAGTAGCTTTGGTCCTGCATCTAACTGCAAAGATCAACTGTCACATCTAATAGCTTAAATCTCGCATTTGTATCCAACAGTTGTCATTACCTTTTGCAAAAAAAGAAGCACCCAACCTTCCGATATACCTCATTCCCAATGCTTTTTGACTAGCTTTAAGTGTTCGCTTGCCCATCCAAGGTGAGGGTATCCACTTAAGTCTTAGCCTAGCCAATCATAAGCCAAGAAAGCCCCCCATAACGAGTCACTTGGCTATATTGGTCATCCCAACATCCAGGCTACTTATCTCGGTCATTGGGTCACACACACTTGAACCTAATAACATCCACAACCCAATTCCAGAAATATCTATGTAACAGAATGGATAGATGTTAACACTAGCTACACCACAAGGATAATGAAATATCTTTTTCATCATTGTAATCATAAGCAGAGGTGCATTATGCACCCTAAAGGTACCACATTTACCCTCTATATATAGTAGTGATCTCATCCTAATTCGATGAGTTCTTTTTTTAGCCTATACACCTTATACCCACCTTATTTGTACACTGACTTGAGCATTATAATGCCTTTTGCAGGTATCCCCACCGTCGTATCTGGCTGAGTAAGGAAACCTTCGACATGATCAAGACAGAGAAATACCATCCACCATGTATGAGGTAGGAATAACTACACTCTACATTTAATTATATCAATAATTAATAATTATCTCTAAAGATAGTTTTGTTATATATATACCCTAAAATACTGAGCTTCAAGCTAGAAAAATAGAGGGAAGACTAGTGTTGACCAAGTTTAACCATGGACAGTTGAGAGAGATAATAAAGAGTATAAAAATGTAGGGATATAGGGTTTGGGGAGTTATCTCCATGTTCATTGATGAAGATGTGTAGAAAGAGACCATTTTTTTTTTACAATTTTTGAATATGAAGCACTCTGAATTACACCTAATGGAGAACCCATGAACAGATCATGGCGTGAAGGCAACAAATTGAAGGAAGAAATGGCTCCAAGAATTAGACAATGTGACATTTGGAGCATTGAGTAGCAGTTTTTGCAGCTCCACGTCTATAAATAGGCTTTTAAGGCATTAAAGAAGTACCAGACCATCACAAACCAAAACCCTCTATGTTTTAGTCATTTTAACCTGTAGTCTTTTAGCCATTTATAGCTTTCCTTTAAGTTCTAGCCTGTTTATTTCTTTTTTTTATTTCTTTTCCTGTTTATTTTATACAATATACTTAAGCTATATGTCACATTTCAATTCCAAATTCTTGTACTTCAATTTCAATGCTATGTAATTTGCTTCTTTGAAGCCATTTATTGCAATTCAAGGTCATTTATATTTGCAAGTGCAATTTACTTTTAATCCATAGTTGAAGGCCTTCTTTAGTTACCTCAAGATCCCACACCAAAGGGCATAGTTTCCCCATTTGGGCATTTCCTATGTTGAAACTTAGTCTATACTGGGACATCGACAAAAGCTAACTTAGCTTTTTCGGTACTACTCTATTCAAAGTTGGTAATGTATTGAAGTAATAGTTAATGAATTATGTTCTACATTTATTTAGAAGAATATTAATGCACAAATTTTTCAACCAAGTCCAAAAACTTGATGCGAGATTAATTATTGCGAACCCAAGTACAAGTTGTCTCAAGTAATAAATTTCTCGAGAGTCTGAGGTCGATCCACAAGGAATTGATGAAGATTAATTAAGGTAAGGTAAATATTTTATTACTACGATAAAAATTATTTACCTGAGTTAAAAGATCCACTCTTGGTAAATAAAGTAAATGTAAGATTAATTCCTTTTATAACTCAATTAGAATCCTCGCAACATGGAGGTTCCAATCAGAAAATACAACGTTAAAAATCCATTTAAAATAATATACGTAATTATATTATGTTTTCTTCAATTATTTCCATTACTTGTAAATGGGTTAAAGCATTCACTGTGCTAAAATCTTGTCTACAATAAATCAAGAACTCCTTTTTATAATGATAGTTTCTAAATTATTAGAAACAAAATATAACACGTATAATGGGTATTAAAAAAATAAATCATTAAAGCACAAGAGATGAATAAATCTAATCTTATTTTATTACCAAGAACTTCACACTTTGACCTAAGTATAAGGAAACTTATTTACACATAGGCTAGAAGAGAGAAAAAGAGAGAAAGAAAGAGAAAGAAAAGTGAAGAGAGACTGAGGAGAGGAAGGAATTCCTCCTCTCCTCCTCTGGAAATAAGTCCAGAGTTTCTCCTTCCCCATCTTTGTATGTTTTCATTCATTCTGATGCCTATTTATAGGCAAATTGAGCTACAGTGTAGCTATAGGAGAAACTTAGCGATTAAGTTTTTTTTTTTAGAATAATTGAGCAAATGCATGGTCGTGTGTCCAAGAGACACAGTCGTGTCTCCTGTTTTTTTCATTTTTGAGAAAATTGGTCTTCATGAAAGTTATAGGACTGGATCTTAGCTTTAAAATGACTTTGGTTTAAGTCAAAAATCATTCCTTGAACTCAAGATATATTCCAATTACTGCACACTACTCAGGCCCATTCACAGCTTCTCTATTCTGACTTGCAAGCCCAATATCACCTCCAAGGAGTCCGATCCGAGTTTTGTGTTCTTCATGAAAGTTGTAGGGAATTGTCTAAACTTTCCTACAAGACCAAAATCACATAAATCAAATATTTAAAACTCAAGTTATAACCAGTTTACTAAACACTACCAAAGAGATAATTAAGACTAATTTATGTAATCATTCATTTAATGATCCAATAAAGTTCAATATCATAAAATGTGTCAAAACCAACTTAATAAACCTAATTGAACCTTAAAAAGCCTAGTGAGAGGACTATAAAATGTATAAAATATAGTGTTATTAAATTCTCCTATACTTAACTTTTGCACTCTTGGACAAAACACAAGAAACAAAAACTAGGGAACAAAGAAAAATGACACGGACTCAAAAACTAAAAATTCTAAAGGATTCAATGAATCAAGAAGAGCAACCAGTCATTCAAGGGATCAAAACATTCATAAGATAACATTTCTTTGCATCTCAAACCAACAAGCATGGAACTTCAGTTGAAAAGGATGAATCAAGAATAATAGATCCTCACAGAATTCACTTTCAATCTCTCAAGTGTTTAAAAGGTAAGTATTTCACTCTATTCAACCCATGAACAATTGCACTATCATAAGCTTGCTTGTCTTCTACTTCTCCGCTACTCAAAAACAACATTTATACACAAATCATGAGGACTTTATTCAAGGTTGTAATGAGATTATGGTAAAGGAGAAAGTAATATAGATAAGACAAGTTAAATACCAAAGAGAATAAAAGAGCATTATGATACAGTTAGAGTGGAGAAGTTGTTTGAGAACATTCAGTCTAAATTTCCCAAGAATTTCTTGGTTCCTTCTCTGTTTGCTTCCTTCTCATAAAGGACAATGACCAATATTTGACTAATGTTTTGTTGAAGATCAATTGGTTGGTTGAATTCATTGTTAGGCTTGAACATTCTCCTATTGTTTCCAAGCATCCACTGGTCAGCTCTTTTTTTTTTCTTTTTCTTTTTTTTGAAATACTTGCACATATACCCCTACACTTATTCAAGAAACTCATCTGATAACAAAGTCAACGCTCTCTTATTCCCTAAGGCTGGGTAAGAACATGATTTTTCATTTAAGGCACACAATGAGTTTGAAACAAAGAATAGTCAAATAGGCTCAAAGGGGTTACACAAAGGAAAATATGCAAGGTTGGCTATTTGGTCAAAGTAGTTAATTCAAGAAAATTGCCTCAATCATGTTTATGTATGCATGTGAAAATACAGCCTCAAAAAGAATCAAACCAAGTTCTAGAGTAACAATTCCATGAGTAAAAAAAATCACACAAGAAAGAAGAGAATGGTACAGATGTTCAATCCATTCATTAATAGGCTCAAAATCTCGCAAGGCATATATCTATCATTCTCAATCTATCAATTCAACTTCCATAACCAAGCATGTGAAGTTTAAGAAAGAAGACAATTTACTCAATCATGCAAATTTTCCTGAATCCATTTGCTACTTTCACACAAACTCGTTAACTACCCCAATCTAGATGCGTCTCAAGAGTAAAATTACCTCCACAGAAAAAAATTTACTCCTTACTCTGCCATCCTTAATTAGTTTAGCCGTTAGTAAACAAGACAAACATATTAATAAACACACTTCCTAAATTTTTTTAAACATTTTTTTACACAATTATTCATACAACTATACACAATTATTCACACAACTATTGACACAATTATCCTTCCCCCCAACCAGATCACAACATTGTCCTCAATGTTAAAACATAAAAAGGTAAAGGATAGAAGAAAGTACATGTTGTTGCAATTATTGAAAAGAGAAAGCTCACACAAATTTAAACAGAAACAAAGTACGATAAATAAAATCAAAGCTTGTAATTATTTAAATAGTTGGAGTGTCTGGTCTGGCTTGCTTTCCATACTGCTTCCCTCACCGCGTCCTTCTAACCAATCTATCTGAGCTGTTACTGGATCAGGTTCATAAACAAAAATTTTTAATTTATCAATCAACTCATCAACACTGAAAGCAAAGATAAGGAGTCATCTTGCCAAAGGTGTGATAAAGCTCTGTTCCACAGTATGGTCAACAAAAGATAACAAATTATTAAAGAAATTATTAACATTCAACAAACCTATGGGTTTACGGTGGATGTTTAGTTGAGCCCAAGAGACAATTTAAAAAATTTCTTCCAAAGTACCAAAATCATCTGGTAAGGCTATAAATGCACCAGAGTTTGCAAACATTGTCCTTATTCGTTCATCCATAGATGATACTTGAAGTTCCGTTCCAAGTGTCCTTCCAGTGATGTTCTTTTGTGTTAAAACTCTAGGAATGATACCTAAAACCTGATTGCCTCTTATATATGCAGAAAGTGATACAACCCCCATTAACCCACGACAACCTCTCCCATATATTACACAAATGTTCCTTGTAGTAAGTGTTTGACTAAGAGTGCTTGCAGCTTGTACAAACTCTAAACTCTTCCCATAAGTTAACTCACAAAATACATAGATATTGGTAAGTCTACGAACAGAAGAAGAAGCTCTCTCCATTTCTACACTCACACTCCCTTTGAATGATTTTGAGTTGAATGAAAGTGAAGGAAATATAGTGTTTAAATAGGGAAGAGAATAGGAAAAGGTAATGATAGCACCAATATGGGTAGGTTTGCTGGTGTCAGAAAAGTTTAAAATTAATAAACACATTTTTGTTAAAGGAGATATACAAATATATATATATATATATGTGTGTGTGTGTGTGTGTGTGTGTGTGTGTGATTGTGGCTCACATCTTTTTAGTTGTGATTGTGTCTCACATTTTTTTACGCCAAGAACGCTTAAACGCCTTCAATGAGTCAAGGATAAGCTTCCCATCCAATTTTCTTATAAATTGACAAACATAATCTTTTTGAGTCAGATTCTCAAGACTGTAACATGCTTACTTGCCCTTGAAAAAATTCCACAGATTAATAAATTCACTATGCAAAACTCTACAAGAATGCGTCTCAAGAGTCAATAAGATATTTCCTAATGACTCATTACTTAGACCATTCTTAATGAAGAATATTCTATCTTTTCTGTTTATGAAAACCATCCCCAAAGAACAACTTCGCTTGTTACAAGAAAATTGACAATATTAACAAATCAAACCATAAAATTAAAAATTCATTGGTAAAAGGATCATTGATAGGTGTAATTTCAAAAGGTGAGTCTATTGTAAGTATGGACAAATGATCAACAACAAAATTTTTGGCTCATTTTGAATTCCTGAAGCAACAAAATTTACCGTATCAACCTAGGTTTGCAAAAACTTGTTGAAAAATTCGACAAGTGTACAAAATTGTCAAAGTGATTAAGAGGAAAAAGAAAAAGAAACACAAAGACACACAAAATTAAAAAGAAAAAGAGAAAACAAAACACAAAAAATTAAAACACTAAGGATCTGATTTCACTCGAAACCTTAACTCTTAAAGGCATGACTTTTACTCTTTGGATTCCCATAGAAAATACCACAATTCTCCCACATAACCTATAACCTCCATTCATAGACAATTATAAATCATGACACTTATTATTTATGGTCTAGGTCATATGCAAACATTTTGATTCTACATACACCTTACTAGATCAATTTATGAGTGGTCAATTCATAAAAGCATTAAGAATCATAATAAGCACTCAAATTGAATAGAAAAGAAACTGATTAAAATTCCAATCTTAATACATGTCGATTGAATCAAGTTACGTTTTCACCCTAAAAACACACAAATTAATTACACATGACAAAATAGAAGAAGAAATAGAATATATATATATATATATATATATATATATATATATACAAAGGTATGGTATAAACCACCACTAAATAAATATTTACAAAGCGTGGTAATAAACCAACCACCAAATATATATATTAATATGTAATAAATAAATACTAACAAGGTGTGGTAATAACTAACCACCAAATATATATATTAACAAAGGTGTGGTAATAAACCAACCACCGAATAAAAGAAAATAACAAATGTATGGTATAAATCAATCACAAAAAAAAAATAAAATAAAATAAAATAAAATAAAATAAAATAAAGTGTAAAAAAAGTAAATTAAAAAAAAAAGAGTTTCCTCCACTAAGTTAGTAAAGTACAGAAAAAATAAAATTGAGAGGTTCTCCCACTAAGTTAGTACGTACAAGAAAATAAAAGGAAAAGTTACCCTCACTAAGTTAATATGTACAAAGAAAATAAAAGGGAGATGTTCCCCTACTAAGTTAATATGTACAAAGAAAATAAAAGGAAGGGTTTTTTTTCACTGTTAATATGTACAAGAAAATAAAATGAAGAATTATCCCCACTGTACAGAATTAAAAGGGAGAATTACCTACACTGTTAATATGTACAGAAATTAAAAGGAAGAGTTTCCCCCACTGTTAATATGTACAAAAAAAACACTTAACTTCTTTATATTTTTTTTTAGCTTTCTATTTGCTTTTTTTATATATATTTCTCTTTCTTCATTATTATGTTCCTTCTCTCTTTTCTTTATTTAATTGCTAACTTTTTTTATTATTATTTTCATATTTTTTTTGGTGGTCACGGGTGTGACCACCCTCCCCCTCCCTTTTCTTTTTTTTTTCTACTCACGGGGATAGCCTTGTCCCTCACTTTTTTTTTATATATAAAATACTATTCACATACTATTCACACATTATTCACACACTATTCACACACTATTCACTCACTATTCGCACTATTCACTCAAATGTGTGGAGGAATTAAAAGGGAGAATTACTCCCACTAGTTAGTGCATTAGTATGTACAAAAAATATTTACACCAGAAATTTGTTCTTCAAATCAAGTTCCCCAGCACGGCGCCAAAAATTTGATGCAAAATTTTTTCAACCAAGTCCAAAAACTTGATGTGGGATTAATTGTTGCGAACCCAAGTGTAGGTTGTCTCAAGTAATAAATTTATCGGGAGTCTGAGGTCGATCCACAGGGAATTGATGAAGATTAATTAAGGTAAGGTAAATATTTTATTACTACGATAAAAATTATTTACTTAAGTTAAAAGATCTACTCTTGGTAAATAAAGTAAAGGTAAGATTAATTACTTTTATAACTCAATTAGAATCCTCGCAACATAGAGGTTCCAATCAAAAAATACAACGTTAAAAGTCTATTTAAAATAATATACGTAATTATATTATGTTTTCTTCAATTATTTCCATCACTTGTAAATGGGTTAAAGCATTCACTATACCAAAATTTTGTCTACAATAAATCAAGAACTAAATTATCAGAAACAAAATATAACACGTATAATGGTTATTAGAAAAATAAACCATTAAAGCACAAGAGAAGAATAAATCTAACCTTATTTTATTACCAAGAGTTTCACACTTTGACCCAGGTAGAAGGAAACTTATTTACACATAGGCTAGAAGAGAGAAAAAGAGAGAAAGAAATAGAAAGAAAAGTGAAGAGAGAATGAGGAGAGAAGGGAATTCCTCCTCTGGAAATAAGCCCAAAGTTTCCCCCTCCCCGTCTCTGTACATTTTCATTCATTTTGATGCCTATTTATAGGCAAATTGAGCTACAGTGTAGCTACAGGAGAAACTTAGTGATTAACTTTTTTTTTGGAATAATTGAGCAAATGCACGGCCGTGTGTCCAAAAGACACAGTCGTGTCTCCTATTTTTTTCATTTTTTGAGAAAAATGGTCTTTATAAAAGTTGTAGGCCTGAATCTTAACTTTAAAATGGCTTTAGTTTGAGTCAAAAATCATTTCTTGAACTCAAGATATGGTCCAATTACTGCACACTGCTCAGGCCCAGTAATAGCTTCTCTGTTCTGACTTGCAAGCCCAATATCACCTCAAAGGAGTTCGATCTGAGTTTTGTATTCTTCATGATAGTTGTAGGGAATTGTCTAAGTTTTCCTACAAGATTAAAATCACATCAATCAGATATTTACAACTTAAGTTATAGTCAGTTTACTAAATACTGCCAAAGATATAATTAAGGCTAATTTATGTAATAATTCGTTTAATGATTCAATAACGTTCAATATCATAAAATGTGTCAAAACTAACTTAATTAAACCTAATTGAACCTTAAGAAACCTAGTGAGAGGATTATAAAATGTATAAAATACAGTGTTATCAAATATACTTCACATTTCTAACATAATCATACATTAATTTGTGTTATCTATTTTTTCTTTTTTATCTTGACTAGATATTCCCACAAGCATTGGTTTGAGACTAACTTCTTGAGTACTGCTATGGCTAGAAAATCCTCTCAGTAATTGCCTTCTCCAAAGTTAATTTATTTTAAATAAAATAATGTAAAAGAAAGTTAAATATTCAAATCTTAACTCATAAAACATCAAATTAAGCAAATTAAGTGAAAAATACATCCATGTCAAGATCAAACACTTATTATATGGAAAAGAAAATAGTAATACATCTTATTGTATGAACATCAAAACACTTGACCATCAATAGCTTGTTTGGTTTAACTTTGTGTCACTGCAAATAGAAATAATCATCTTTCTGGCGTACTTTTACAAGAAGGAAGTGGTTCTTGCTTTGGTCAAATGTCCATTTGACCATTTCCAAAATGTGAAACAAATATAGCTCATAACATTGCATGAAGTGGAAAATACATCAACATGAAGAATCAAGTCTCAGTTCATAAAACACAATTCATCACAAGAAAAAAACATAAATATATTCAAAAACACACATAGCAATCAATTTTTGAGAAAATTTTATGATAAATGAAATTATAAAAATGGAAATATGACAAAGAAAGTTTTATGATAAGGTAGAGAGTTGTACCTTCTTCAATTAAACATCATATCTAAGTTTAACTTAAGCAGGTATCAATTGAGTTACAAGCTTATTGGTACTAGCTAGCATAACACTACCTATTTTTCTGACTCGTTAATGTCCTCCTTGGGCTAGCAAGTAGCAACTTTGTTATTTGTACACTACAATTGTTAGCTTATTTTTACTCCTTTTTTGTTTGAAAAAAAATAGAGAATTATAAAGGTTACAATTACTAATGCTTTGAAAATATTATTATATTCATTCACAGCTCTTACATTACAAAGGTATAAATATATAGAGAAGGATACAATGTATATCAAGTGACAGAATACATTTGAAAATAAGGTGTTGGTTAGTTCCTAGGATCAGGGGGTTTTGGTTGAGATACATTTAGCTTAGTATTATCCTTTACATGCCCTCGCAAGAATGGGGTTCCATCAAGAACACCAATCTTTTGTCATGGCTAAAGATGGCGTTGTCTTGGGTAGGGGTGTAAGTTAGTTCGGTTCAACTCGATGAACCCAAAAAACTGAACTAAACAAATTAAATTGGTTCAGTTGATTGGTTTGATTCGGGTAAAGCCCGATCAAACATGGAGATGATTGGTTTGGTTCAAGGGTTTAATTTTTGGAACCCAAGACTCAACCAGAACTAAACTATATATGTTTTTGTTTTTGTTGTCTTAGTTTTGTTTTAGCTTTCAGTAGCTTTAGTAAGTTCAGTTTACTTACTTCTAATTTCTACACAATTCATTCATTATCACTTTACTAATTTCTACCTTTCCTTTCCACTTTGTACCTACACGACCACACACCCTGTCCAACTTTCCAGCTCTACGCTCCTTTAGCCTCTGGCAATGCCTTATTCTGCAATGCACCCTTCTCCGGTGCCATCTCACTCCGTGATGCACCCTCCTTCGGTGACACCTCATGATGTAACATCCTCCTTAATCTGTTACTATTGAATATGGTTATAGAGGTCCTATAACTTTTACTTGAATTACTTGTTAATTCTAGTAGCCATCAATATTTTAGGTACTTTCCTATAACACCAAATGTGAAAAATAGTTGTTATTGGTGCAGAGAATAGCATAAATTGCTTAAAAAGATGGAGATAAATATAAAGGATTTATTTGTAGGTTATTTGAGATTAGAACTAATTGTAGTTAATTTTGGAGAAGTAAGTGAATTGGTTTGGTATCTTTAATAACACTGAGTAGAGGTTTAAGGACCAAATTGAATCGACAAATATCTTGAAAAATTATAAATTTTTGTGAAGATATCAAGTAAAGAGTGAAGAATTTTCTAGAAACAAATACAGGTTTATGTTAGATACCTGTATGCCTATTAACTTATTCCCTTAGGTTCAGTTTAACTTAAGGAAGAGTAATAGGACTTAAGTGATAGTTTTAGGTGTATGAAAAAAAAGTAATGATGAAAATAGGATTAAGATAAATCCTAGTATTTTTCATAACACCTATGAAAGTTAGGAAACTTGATTTTGTGAGATCAAAGTAATCCTAAGAGATAAATATTTCCAGCAAAATATCTAACTCAACCTTATCACTCCATCCAGCTTCCACCGTCTTTCTTATATTTGTTTTTTTGACTTTTCACTTCATTTTCTCTCTTTTCACGTTACTAGAGCAGAAGAAAAGAAAGGGAAAAAGAAGAAAGGAAAGAATAGGAAGCAAAAGGAAGAAGAAGAAGCAAGGACGAACCAAGCCTGAACACCATCATCTTTGGAAGCCAAGGTAGGGAGATCTTGTTCTTTAACTCTACCATTTTCTATTCCTTTTTTATGCTAGAGGCATACAAGTAGGGTAAAAATGAGTTTTTGAGAGATTTCTCATTGCTTTGAGTTGTATGAACTTGAGTTATGTTATTTTGAGTTGATTCTTGCATGGTTGAGGTAGTGAAACTTGTAAACACCCTTGTAACCTCATATCATTTTGTTTAGAGAATATGCATTTTTGATGATTTGCTTTTAGTCATATTTCCATGAAATTTTGTATTAAAGTGGAGTATAAGAGTTTAATTAGGTTAGAAACCATGTATGAGGTTAGAAACTATTTAGGACCTAAGTTTGAGGGTCCAATATTGGTTAGAAATACAATGAAACAGAAAAAGAGTTTCTGTTGCTTGAGTGCCTAAGCGCCCAATAAATGAGAGCAGAAGTGCTCAAGGCCAGAAAGCAGAATGAGTAGTTTTGATGTTGAGCATCTAAGTGCTCGGAAAGTGGGCGAATAAGCGCACAAGTCCAGAGAGCTCTGAAACTGAGCGATTAAGTGCTCAGACTCTGAGCGCCTAAGCGCCCAATGACAAATAAAACAGGGGAGAATTTTATGTCATAGAGCGCCTAAGTGCTGGAAAAGTGTGCGCTTAGGCAGTAACTCCCAAGCTTTTAGTTTTGAACAAATGGAGTTTCCTACTTGTTAGGACCTGTTATATGTGCTTTGTAGTATAAGATAAGACACTTATAGATATATGTCAAAAGGAAAATAACCACCTAGTATATATCTAGTAAGACAAGTCATTGTAATAATAAAAGTTGAGTATTAACATAGATATGTGTATTCATTTTTGTTGAAAAAGGATATTACACTTTATGTTGCAAAGTAGTGAGTAAA
Source organism: Ormosia semicastrata (assembly GCA_029884595.1). Lineage (NCBI taxonomy): Eukaryota > Viridiplantae > Streptophyta > Magnoliopsida > Fabales > Fabaceae > Ormosia > Ormosia semicastrata. Next base: position 5,140,825 of record JAQQTO010000035.1, on the reverse strand, counting down.
ACACTTTATAATAAGGTGGACTAAGAAACAATGTAGTGAGAGAAACACCTTGTCATAATAGAGGAGCGAGTAAAACCCTCTATAAAAGATAAGGAGTGAGAAAAATTCTTTGTCAAGTAACATGATACTACGACTATATGGTCAATTGTTTATCATTGAATAATGTTTACTTAAAAGTTAAATATGAATAATTGATTTGTCATGATTTCGTATAGGTAATTATACTACTGAGAATTGTTAATTCTCATATTGTTTGTTGTTTTCATGATAAATCCAAGTCAGGATCTTTCCAAGACAAGGCAATAGGAGAGAAGTAGATGCATTAGTTTTGGTTTTTATTTTTGTTTTTGTAATGTTTACTTTGGTTTGTAGAAGCTTTTCATGTATTGTACTCATGCCCTTTTGAGGCTTTGTTTGTATATACAATGTAAAGACTTGTATGTTATGAGTTCTTTTTTTTCCTCATGGCTCCTTATAATGATTCACATGATTATTATGAGTTTAGTATTACATGTATAAGTTAGAGTAACATTCTTAACTCGATTTACTCGTGTAATTGACTAATATAATATGGTAATTTGAGTTGGGATGTTACACGCGACGCTTTAGTGCATCCAGACCAACGCCTCATGGGTTTAGCCATTTAGCGACGCATAACACAATTGCAACTCTGAGAACCCATCTGCATCCTCTCAGTCTCGCACACTCCGACAATAGTAAGTAGCACCCATCTGCCATTTTTTTTAAATCTTTGGATCTTTTTTATCTTTTGGATAGAAAGATATGCCAATAATTCATTGATGATTTAATTTGTTTGGATCTACTATTTATTCTTTTTTCTGATGTTTGGTTTTCATTTTTTTTTATAGAAAGATATGCCATTAATGATTGGATTTGTTTGGATTGGGCATTTTTTTTAAGATAGCACAACCCGACCACCCAAACCAAATCAACCTATTGGGTTTTGGTTTGGTTTGGGTTGGGTTTAGCCCTACAAATATGTAAAAAAGGAACCAAACTGAACTAATTAATTTTAATCAGTTTGGATTTTTTTTTAGCCTAAAATCAAACTAAACTGACCCATTACACACTTAGTCTTGGGTGTGCCTTTTTTAATCCATCTGCAAGTTGATCATAAGTGGACATACGTTGAACACGAAGAAACCCTTTTTGCACCAAGTCACGAAAAAAGTGAACATCTATTGCAATGTGCTTCATTTATATAGCTATGTTGGATATGATTAAATGACAAATATGTGGCATTGATGTCACAAAAAATCCTTAGAATTGTAGGTATCGAGACATGGAGCTCTTGAAGAAGTGAACAAAGCCAAACAATTTCACTAGAAGTTGTAACCATTGCGAGTCCTTATTGCGAGTTAAGGACTTAAACTTAGTTGGAGAAATTTCTAAAAAATCATTCTACAGCAATCATTGCGAGTCCTAACAGCTTCTACTCATAAACCCTTGTTTTGAGTTTTAGTGTATGATTCTTTGATATCCTTTGGACTTTAATTTGTATTATCCACCTTTGTGAGAGTTTCTGATTATTCTTTTAATCTTAAAATCTTTGTAAGAGGGTGAGGTATCCCTTGAGAGATCAAAAAGGTGAGGTATCCCTTGTTATGAGGCTCAAACACTAAGGATAAGGTATCTCAAGGGTGTTGTAAGTGCTCTTTAATGTAAAGGCTGTAAGCACCTGTTGAAACTTGAAAATTAGTGAAAAATCTCAGGTAAATCACTTGAGGACTGGATGTAGGTCACAAGAAATGACTGAACCAGTATAATTTTGGTGTTTACACTCTCGCTACCTTATCTCTTTTACATTTGAGTACTTTACAACTTTATACTTTCTTGTTTACTTTAATTTTTGGTTTCTATTTGTGTGAGAAGTCCTCATCCTCATCTATTTACTAAATTCTAAAAATTAATAGCTTCAACAAAATAGATAAACAAATGTTTTTGAAAAAGTTTACAAAAATCTTTTACAAACTCAATTCATCACCCTCTTGAGTTTGAAGTAACTTAGTAATAAGTGATATCAAAGCTCAACTATTGTGTAAAGAACTTAACAGCTTTAAAAGGTGAGATGACTTCTTCAAATTCTTTTTCATCAGTGGGTGCTTCCATTAATAGACCTCACTTTTTCAATGATGATGGATATGCATATTGGAAGGAACACATGAAAATTTTTATTGAAGCTATTGATTTGGATGTTTAGAATACTGTTAAAAATGGTCATTTTGTCCTTACACATCTTGTTGATGGTGTAAGGGTTGACAAACCTAGATGCGAATGGATGGATAAGAATAAGAAGAAAGTGCAATATAATTTGAGCGCTAAAAACATCATTACCACATCCTTGGAGTATAATGAATTCTTTAGAATCTTAAATTGTAAAACAACCCAAGAAATGTGAGACACTTTATAAGTCACCCATAAGGGTACTAATGAAGTGAAAAAGTCAAGAATTAACACTCTCACACATGAATATGAGCGTTTTAGAATGAATTAAGGTGAAAGCATCCAAGAAATGCAAAAGTGATTTACTCATACTATTAACCATCTTGCTTCATTAGGAAAGACCTTTCTTAATAAAGATCTTATTAACAAAGTGTAGAGGTGTTTGAGTAGGCATTGGCAACCAAAGGTGATAGATATTATGGAATTAAGGAATCTTGCTACCATGACTCTTGCCACACTCTTTGGAAAGCTTCAATAGCATGAATTGGAGTTGAATAAACTCAATCAACATAAGGAGCTTGATAAAAAGAAGAAATGGATTGCCCTTAAGGCCACCTTTTCCACACTTGATGAAGATGATAAAGATGGCTTGGAAAATATTGAGCTTAATGAGGAGAACCTTAGTCTTCTTGTAATTTAGGAAGTTTTTCAAGAAGAAGGGAAACCAAGGATAACCTACCTTCCCACCAAAGAAGACCTATCACAAAGGGGAAAAAACTTCATTTACTCTCATATGCTATGAATGTGAAAAATCGAGACACATGAAGATGGAGTGTTCAATCTACCAAAATAAAGTAAAGAAGTTTGAGAAAAGGTCTTCAAAGGAGAAGAAAGGGACAAGAGCTTACGTAGTATGGGATGACAATGATGTAGACTCAACGGATAGCTTCGATAATGAGGAAGCTCATCTTTGTCTCATGGCTAGAGGAGAAGAGGAAGATGATGATGATATGGAGATAGTATCTTCTAACCTTGACTCTTCCTCTTCTTATAATGAAATGCAAGATGCATTTGAAGAATTTCCTAATGAATCTATAAGGCTTACAAAACTTGTTTCCTTTTCTAAGAAAACCATTTCATCTCTAGAAAACAATATTTCTATTTTGAACATAGAAATTGAAGAACTAAAAATTGAAAATGAAACTCTTGGATTAATTAATGCTAACTATTCATGCATGACTTGGACATCACATAAGCTTGCATCTACATCCTGTTCTTACCCTTCATATAAAACTTTTAAGAAAGAAATTGAGAACTTGAGAAACACCCTTGCAAAGTTTACTTTTGGAAGGGACAATTTGAACATATTGCTTGGGAAACGAAGATATGCTTTTTGAGAAGGTCAGTTTAGGCTATAATCCCAAAAATCAACAAAAGCTTTATAAGAACTTCTTTGTTCCATCAAGCATATCAAACGGTCCTTTAATAACATGTTTGTGGCTAGAAAAGACACAGTGTATCCATATACAATGCTAAGAAGAACATTAATGTAGGCTCTAGGATGGTTTAGGTTCCCAAGGGAACTTTATCCAAAACTAACACACAAGGGCCCAAGAATATTTGGGTACCTAAGGCTAAAAATTAAATGTGTGTTGTAGGTGTACATGAAGGCCAAGAGCTTATATTGGTACCTTGATAGTGGTTGCTCCAAGCACATGACTGGAGATGCCTCTAAGTTCTCTTTCCTAGTTCCCATGAAGCATGAACATATAACCTATGGAAACAATAATAGAGGAAAAATTCTTGGTGTTGGCAAAGTTAGTAAAACTCCCTCTTCCTCTATTGATAATGTATTACTTGTTGATGGACTCAAACATAACTTATTTGCATTAGTCAACAATGTCACAAAGGAAATAAATTTATATTTGATTCAAATCGTTGTATAGTTGAAGGAGTAGATGATAAACAAGTTAAGTTTGTTGGTCATAGAGTGAATAATATATATAAGATTAGTCTTGATGATATATCCTCAAATGATGCACAATGTCTTATGAGTAAGGAAGATAATTCATGGCTTTGACATAGAAGAATTGCACACATTCACATGGATCACTTAAATAAGTTAGTTTCTAAAGAGCTAGTAATTGGACTACCCAAGGTCAAATTTGAAAAGATAAGCTATGTGATATTTTTCAAAAAGAAAAACAAGTAAAGGTCTCTTTTAAATCCAAAAATGTTGTTTCCACTACTAGACATTTATAACTTTTGTATATGGATCTTTTTGGTCCATCAAGAACAATGAGCTTTGGTGGAAATTACTATACACTTGTAATTGTAGATGATTATTCTAAATTTACATGAACATTATTCTTATCTCATAAAAATGATGCCTATCAGGCTTTTAGAAAACTTGTTAAAGTTATTCAAAATGAAAAGAATTCTAACATTACATCCATTAGAAGTGATCATGATGGAGAGTTTAAAAATCAAGACTTTGAAATCTTTTGTAATGAAAATGACACTGAGCATAATTTTTCAGCCCCTAGAACTCCACAACAAAATAGAGTTGTAGAGATAAAAAATAGATCTTTAGAAGAAATGGATAGAACTATGCTCAATGAATCTAGCATTCCTAAGTAGTTTTGGGCAGATACAGTAAATACCGCTTGTTATGTAATGAATAGAGCCCAAATAAGGTCAATTTTAAAGAAAACCCCTTATGAACTTGTTTGCATAAGATTTAGACAATGTAACCAACGGTGTGATTTCAGAATCTCAATTCGAGGAAGGAAATCAGTTCCTCTTATAGGCTCTCTATTTTCACACAATGTCTAATTATGTTTATACAAATGTCTATGCAACAAGATGCAAAATGTCATTAACAAGTATAGGAAATAGTAATTGGATTGAACTAAAAGTAAAGAGTACAATTTATAGAGTTGTAAGAGTTACAACGAAGCAGTAAAACAACAAAATGCAAATACAGTCTAAAAGACTAAGCGAAAGAAAAAGAAAATGCTAGAAATGTAAAGGCACTTGAGGGACTCTTTTTCCTGGTATATATGGGTGAGGAGTTGCGAGTGTCAAGCCCATGTTCCTTCTTTAGAATTATTATTTATACCCTTCAAACTTTTCATCATTCTCACCTTCCTTTTGAATTCAAAAATTCTGCAATTTAGGCATCTTTACAGTAGTTGCTATTTCTTAATAAGGCTAGCTCTCATGTCTCCCATCTAACAATGTGCCTATAGTGGTTACGTGCAATTTTTGGTGGTTTCTAGAGGTTCCAAGTGACTGGCAACTATTTCCCTTGGTTAACAAGATCCTAACTTGCGTCGACTCCCTCCCTAGCGTCAATTCCTTCTTCTAGTGTTGACACCTATTTCTAGTGTCGACTTCTCACCTTTTTATACCTTTTGTCATGTGTTTCTCCTGCTTATTGATCATTTTATGAGTTTATGTCCATCTTTTCATGATACTAACTCTACGAAAAATTTTAAAAATATCCCTAACATATGCCCCCCCACATATGTTGCCTTTGATTTAACTTAGGTGAAAATGCTACACTTGTTATCATCTAACTGGCTCTATGCAAGGTGCTGCTCATAGGAATTAAATCCCATAGATTCATTAATTTTTACCTTTGGCCTCCACCAATGGCCATTTTAGATTTCCATTTATAAATAGTGATTCCTATTTAGAGTCTTAGGCATGGCTTTCAAAAGGACCTTTCATCTTCCCACAGACTCTTCATGGGGAACATCAACCTTTCTTTGTACTTTCATCCATTCTAGATAGTTTTACCATCTTAGTTATATTGGACCAAGTTGTGAACACTTTCCCAAAGGTTCCTTTTTTATCTAAAGTTCTTTGTTAATACTAGCTCGACGCCTTGCTTTGCTGCCTCGAGGTTGTCTAAAGTTTAACTTTTATCCAAGGCTCTTTGTTAACATCGACTGGTCACCTTGCTTCATTGCCTCTTGGTTTAACTTGAACCAGGACACTGAAATACTGCATTTTAAAGGGTGGAAGGACTTGACAATAGACTATGCTTAATTTTGTTAGGTAGATGAATTGTTTTTTGTTTACCGCCTTTTAGGTTGCCTTCAGATAAAGTTCACAACTCTCATTGCATTCAAAGAGTGGTCTATTGTTAAGTTCCCACATTCTTTTAAATGCATGGTCCTTGCCATCTTCTTCGCCCTTTACTACTTCTGGCCAAACAAAGAAGATTTTCACTGACCAAGTCATTTATGATGGACATATATTTAGTTTTGTGAACTTATATATGTAATATTCTCTTTTCAACCTTGTAATATGATAAGTTTACTATTTGTAAGCAATTATAATGTCATACACTTTTGTTGATAATTGATTCAAATCTTTATTTTGCTTAAATCTGAGGCTGTTAAATCAAACTTCAACAATGGACTTGGCCACTGGCTAACTTTATAAATTATGTCTATGAGTCAAATAACTAAAAAATAAGTCTTTGACAATGACTTTAGCTAATCAACTCATTTTTTGGCTAAAAATACGTTTATTATGTCAATCCATTCAGCCAACTTCACAAGACCAATTTAGCCAAGACGTTAAACTTTTCAAACAATTGTTGTGTGGGACGACTAGATCAAGTCCGCAAATAACTTAGCTAATATGCCTAAGTTTAAGACAAAATTAAACTTCTAGTCGAGTTCTTTGATCAAGCTTTCAAAACCTAATTCTAACTTATTGAACCTGAATTTTCAACTAAAGACTTAGTTGATGAGTTAGATAATTTATTCCAAACATTTATAAACAAACTTAGCTAATCACTCAAGCCTTATCCTGACTATTTTGGTAGGACCAATTAGATTAATTTTATCCATCCAAATTAAACCATTAAAGATAGAAAAACTCAAAGAACCAAATTTTTACACAAGAACCTGGTTGAGATGTTATAGAAATTGAATTAGTTCGAAGAGGAGAACTTTGGCTTACCAATTTGAGATTTCTGTCCTATTCCATCCCCTGGGTTGGACTTAGATAAAGTGGGCCTCTAGGTAAAGTCAGACTCATTAGCTTTAAACTTTATGTATGGTCAGCATCTATTAGATTGCACTCTGCTTTCCAACTCTTCCCAGACTTGGAAACCTTTCTTCTCTAGAAGAAAACAAACTAGTATATAGAAATTCAATAGTTACCATGTCTTCATCTTCTTTTTCTTCTATTGATTCTGATGAGCTTGATGAAATTTTGCCACTATGAACATCTATCTTAGTCTTGGTTGTCTTTAACAATGATCTTCCTAACAAAATAGAAGCAATTTGATCACCATTCTCCATATCAAGCACACCAAAATTAGCAAAGAAAACCAAATCATTAACTTGCATAAGAACATCCTCAACTACACCCTTAGGATAGACATTAAATCTATCAACTAATTGAATCACAACACCAATTTTATTCAAAGATCCAAGTTTCAAAGAAGCATATATAGAATATGGCATGACATTGATAGAAGCTCCTAACCTATCGTACAAGGGATAGTAAATGTACCTGGATCTTTGCACTTCGTAGGGAGTTTTCTTTGAATAACTGCAAAAACATTCTCCCAAACTCTCACTTTCTCACATCCTTTAAGTTTTTGTTTCCTCTTAATTATACACAGTTCTTTTAGAAATTTAGCAAAATGAGGTACTTGTTTAATAGCATTTAAAAGTAAAATATTTACCTCACATCTACAAAAATTCTTATATAAATCTTTACTTTGATAATCTTTTCTAGATTTTGCTAAAGCTTGAGGAAAAGGAGGTATTGATTTATAATCAGAAAGAGGCAGAATCTTATGCTTAGGTATGTCATCATCATTAGGAATGTTCCTATCTAAAACAACGTTTTTCTTCTTTTCTTGCTTCGACAATGAAGGGGGTGCCTTTACTGGAATCTCAACCTCTTTACCACTTTTTAAAATGATTGCATTTCATTTTCTCTTGCATTTAATACTATTTGAGAGGGTAATTTCCTCGAACTTTATGCCTTTAGCTGACCAATTGTGGTTGCCATCTAGCCCATTTGATTGTCCAAATTTTGAATACTGGCCTTCACCTCTTATTGAAATTATTTCATCTCTTGTTGAAATTGCAAAGTATTAATGATAATAGACTTAACAATATCTTCTAAAGATATACCAGAATTAGAAGTTTGGCCCAATTGTTGTCTAGAGGGTTATGGTTGCTTATATTGCTGGAAACTTGGGCAGTTTTAAGTCGCAGACTAATTTACTTGTGGACTCCCATAGTTAAGAATGAGGTGATTCCTCAATCCTGAATTTTACTTGCTCAAATAGGGATCATATTTCCTTTGCTGTTGTCCAGGAAAATCACCTGCCGCATTCACTTGCTCAATGGACTCCTCTGGAAGAGTTGGACATATATCGGTTGGATGCCCTACTACCGAACAAATTCCACAAGCCTTCGCCATTTGCATATTACCTACAACCATTTGACGAATAAGAGAAGTTAGACTCGCAAACTGTTGTTCAAGGGAGGAAATATTTACCTCATTAACATGCTTAGATGAAGGGTCAAGCCTAGTGCTAAATTGTTGAGAATTGGCCACCATATTTGTAATCAAGTTTCTCACAGCGTTGGAAGTTTTATCTACCAAAGCTCTTCCACTAGCAGCATCAATCATGCTCCTATTAGTGGGTAGAAGGCCCTTCATAGAAATAATGGACAAGTAGCTGAGGTAGCTTACACATAATTTCTTGAAACGTTTCTAGTATTCATATAAGGACTCTCCGTTGTGCTGCCTTACACCACAAATTTATTTTCGAATGTTGGCTGCCCTTGAAGTTGGGAAATATTTCTTCAAAAACAACAACATCTTCATCTTGTTCCATGTGGTAATACCGATATCAATATATTTTATTTATTTAATAATCCTATTACTGAGCTTCTTAAGGTTCAATTAGGCTTAATTAAGTTGATTTTGTCACATTTTATGATATTGGGCCAAATTGGATCATTGAAGAAATTATTGCATGAATTGATCTTAATTTGTCTATTTGGTAGTATTCAGTAAATTAGCTATAATCTGAGTTATAAATATTTGATTGATGTGATTCTAGTCTTGTAGGAAAGTCAAGACAATTCTCTACAAGTTTCATGAAGACCTCAAGAGAGGAATCACATGTTTGGATAATTTAAATTGAAGTGAAAATAATAGTCAGAATTATGATCCTGACAGCTTGACCTCTGCGCACTCATAAGCTCATTTCTTGAGTTATAGGAGTTCAATTGACACTAAACTAAGCCCAAATGAAAGCTAAGACCCAAATCTACAATTTTCATGAAGAATACAAGAGCATAGTCAGATGTCTAGTAGGTCATATTGAGCCTAGAATTCAAAATAGAGGTCTTGTTGCTGGAACCTGAATACTGCGCAAAGATTGGGCCATATCTTGGTCTGTAGAGCTCAAATTGTGATGAAATTAGTGGCATTGGAAAGATGAGACAAAATCCTTCAACTTTCATAAGATAACTTACACAATAGATGACATTATGATAGAGTTATAGTCATGTAAAGACAACTGAATTAGTTGAATAAGGAGACAAGCATGGCAATAATCCACTCACTCATCCACCCATTCATTAACAACTTCATTGTCATGTTCCAATCATCCACCCACTCATAAACAACTCCCTTGTCATTGTGTGCCCTTCATGCTCTATAAAAGGGCACCATTAGTTGTTCATTAGAGTCATCTTGGTTTAGAGATTAAGATCTTGTTGTTGTATTATTTGTTTATCTTATTGTAGTTTTCTTTTGTTCTAAATAGAAATTATGTTCATCTCTTTCTTCTTCTCTCTTTCTTTTTTCTTGTTTATAAGTAACTAATTTTCATTTTGCTTGGGTGAAAGGGTAAAACTTTTGGTAATGAAATAATGTTAGATTAATCTCTTTCTTGTGCTTGAATGATATATTATCAAGTAGTCATTATATGTATTGTATTTTGTTTCCAATCAATTTAGAAACCCTCCTTGTAAGATGAGGATCTTGATTTGTTGTAGACAAGAGTTTGACATAATGAATGCTTAAACTCATTTACAAGTGTTGGCATTAGTAGATAATTAAAGGAACCATAATATAATTACATATATAATCTTAAATGAACTTTGAATGCTGTATTTTCTGATTAGAACCTTTGTTATGCATGGATTCTAATTGAGTTATAAAAAAAATTAATATTGTCCTTAATTTACTTACCAAGAGTGGATCTCCTAGCCTAAGAAAATCCTTTTTAATTGTGAATAAGTTTTATCACCTTTATTATTGTGACAAATCCTTTCCTTACCTCAAAGAAATTTTCTTCATCAATTCCTTGTGGATCGACCTCGGACTCCCGAGCATTTATTACTTGAGACAACCTATACTTGAGTTTGCAACACATATCAATTCCGCATCAAATACTCCCTGAGGGTAGATAATAGAGTCGATCCTTAGACGAATCCTTCAAAGAAAATGGAACGAATCTTAATTTAATTTGCTCTTCAATCACTCCGATGGGTTTCATACTCGTGCATATCACGTGAAACTCCTTTAGATGCTTGTGGGGATCTTCACCTGCAAGGCCATGAAAATTGGGCAAGAGATCTATTAGTCCAGATTTTAATTCAAAAGTAGTAGTAACATCTAAAGTAGGTAACGTTATACATAAGGGTTGTTGATTTAAATCAGGGGCAGCATGCTCTTTCAAAATTTGATTTTTCAGCCATGACTTCGTCCTCTTCTAAATCAGAATCGCTAGCAAATAGGGAATTAAGAGTTAGATTGTTCTCTTAAAAATTTCTCTGAGCTTCTCTCCTTAACTTGCACAAAGTTTTCTCTATTTCTAGATCGAACTGCAAATCACCTTGATTAGAAGATCAAGTTACAGTCATAAGCAATTAAGGAAACTCTAATAAACCATGAAAAATAAATTAGGAAAAATTTATAATAATGAAAATAAATAAATATTCTACGCTAAATATTTTTTTTAAAATTAATTTTTTTATTTATACAAATTTATTTATTTTTTAAAAATAAATAAATAAATATTCTACTCTACTAAATAAATAAAACTAATGATTTATTTTTTATTTTTATTTTTAATTGAAAATTTCAAGAATGAAATAAGGATCACAAGAAGTACAAATTTAACTAGAATCACTCCTTGGCAACGACGCCAAAATTTGGTGTGCTGTCATAGGTAACCAAAAATAAAACTTATATTTTTAAAAATATATATTGTAATGCGAGTAAAGATCGTTCTCACAGAGAGTATCTAGCTTAGTTTTATACTACATGAATGTGGATGGGGGATTTTGAGTATAATGAAAATAATTTTAAGAAACACAATTAAGGAATAATTAAAATTAAATTATCAAAATTAATCAAAAGAACAAAACTTGGTATACGTCACCATCCACCATTGGGATTTCACAACTAATCATCGATGCAAGTATATATCAATTCACACTTTGAATATTCACCGTTGGAACTATTTTCTTATCTTTCCTTAGTCATAGTTAATTAGAAAATAAGTGATCTCAATAACACTAACTACTAAACATCCTAAGACAAGTGCTAAAGGTTTAATCTAGTAGCAGCTTTAAGAATTAGAGAAATTAATGAAACTAAAAAACACAAACACAAGCAGTTGCATTTAATTTAGTTAAACGTTCTTCCTAAAATATAATAATCTCTGACATAACAAATCATTAAATTTTAGTTGCTTTAAAAATTAGAGGGATCAGACTATTACGGATTTGATATCTAATTTATCAATAGATTGAAGTGAATAATAAACTAGTAGACCTCCTAGTAATTAAATGAAACAATCATGAAAATAGTCACAAGAGAACATTCGATACTCAAAGCATAATTAAACAATAAAAATAAATTAGATCTCACAGTTTTATTTATTCTAAGACTTCCATTTCCTTTAACCAATTAAAAACTTAGCCACACAATGCTATGGATGAAAACTTAAAGGAGAAGAGAGAGAAGAGGGGGGAAGCGATGTGTAGAAAAATATGTTCATTACTGCCTTCTTTTATCTTTTTTGTATCAGCATTCAAGTCTATCAAATCTCCTATCAAATCTCCAACCAAATCTCCTATAAAATCTTCTATAAAATCTCTTATAAATATTCTAAATATTATTCTAAGATAACAATATCCAAATCTAACTAATTAAGAAAAATTTTTAAAATAAAATAAGATCCTAATATAACTAGGAAAGTTGTACTTTCAGCTAGAATTTTTGTGAACCAAATCTAGAAAATTTTAAAAATACACCACATTATATTCGTGTATTAGAATTGTAGTCTAAAGAACGTCCCAGATTATGAAGCGATATCAAACTGTCCAAAATCACTCAATTAGATTTGTTTTGCACTTAACGCTTCCATTTGTATCCTAAATCAAAATATAAGAATGATGAGTATATTTAGGCACAAAATACGTATAAAAAATTAAACATTAAGGGAGAAAAATATGATATTTTTCATTCTCATCACCATATCATGGACTTCGGCCATGCTAATACGACATTGCGAGATCTGGCATTCACGCCATAAAGCAAATTGCTTTGTCCCAGGCATGTTTTTGCTCTTTTTTATCTCAGATATCTTGACACCCTGCTATCATATCTGAGCATCAAATTGGGGACAACTATTTTAGACCGAATTTTAAGGTGTCTCAACAAGTAGCAACCTGGTCCGTCTAAGATGGATCTCGGCCCATGACAAGCGTTGCTTGGGGCCATAGCAACTCCTAACAAACACAGATGAAATCTGCCTATCAAATCCCTTATTTATAGGAATCACAATTAATGAGATAATCATTCTAACCAATCCTATATTTATATGGATTACCATCAATGGTACTTATTATCCATTAATACTTATCTCAAATATGATTCCCCATCATGACACTCTTATAAATACTAGACTAAGTCACTAAGGTATGGATCAAAACTTCTAAACACTACCCACCTTATACACGGTCTAATTTGAGTATTGAAGAGCCTTTTGTAGGTACACCACCCCTCACACCACCGTCACTATCACTGTGCTACTAAAGAAATCACCATCTTCATTTTCTCTCAAGTGCTCTTAGATGATCCTCCGGAACCTGTTCAAAACAACAGGTAATTTAAAGGCTCTCATTTCATATATTCATATCCATATAATTAATAGGGATATAAGAACAAGTTGATTTTATCTTAAACTCAATGGCATATAAATGGAGAGAGAGTTTTAACCTTTATTCAATGTATTATGACATAAAAGATGTAGTATATAACCAGATGAATTAGGTGTAATTAAGACTGAGACTATAATATCTACGAGGTATCAATGTGTGTTACTTCAAGTGAAAGGAGCTTGGATTATTTACGTATGTGACTTTGGGTTTAATTTTGAAATTTGTGTATAGAAATAATATTATTAGAAGAGGTCCCCACTTAGGCGCTTGATCGTATCTTATGAGATTAGTTTTTCACTTATCAAGTAAAGAGATACTCTGAGAATATATATATATATACCAACCAAACATATAAGCTGTTCAATGCCAAGTTGCAATCATAGAGGAGTGAAAGCATTATCAAGCACAAAATTCACTAGTTCAGCTTTTTCAAGAGAGAACGTGAACCATCATGTGAACTGAGGCTAATGATAGGGAGTAACCACATAATAGGAGAGTAACCATATTCTAGTATTATTCATATCCATCATGTATTATGGGGGAGTAACCATATTCTAGTAATTGGTAGCTTCGTTAGAATCTATAAACTATGGCATATCATGAATAGGCAAGTTATATAAATCCTATAAGACAAATAAGTCAAGGTGCATTGAGAAGTAATAATTTTTTTGTTTAATTAATAAGTGTGAAGTGATTGATCGATTTATATATTTAGATCATACACAAATTATGATTTTCTCCCACTTGTTATATTCTTATTATAATGAACATTATATGATTCTCATAACTAACATAATTCTTTCCTCATGTGTGTGGGTTACAAGACAAACCATATTAGTCAGTAATAATCACATATTTTATTTAATAAGAAACCCTTATGTTTAGTCATTTACACTCTCCATATTCTTAATTGATTGAATTTGGTATGATTTTGTGAGTTTGAGCTCAAATTGGTCCTAATTGAATATTTTCAGCATTATTGAGATTTTACACTGTTTCTGTATTTTGATCATAACTTGAGTTCCTGATATCTGACAATCATGAATTTTATCTTGTAGGAAAGCTAAGAGGAATCTCTACAACTTTGATGAAGAGCTCGAAGTCCTAAACAGATGTCTAAAGGACCTAAGTTTACATGGAAATCAGAATACGGGTTCTATCACTAGAATTCGAACGGTGTGCACTCATAAAATCATATGTCAAGCTGTAATAATGGGGATGAGCTGAAATTTGTATAGATGATAGCCAAGACCCAAATAAACAACTTTCATGAAGAATACATTTTGAAATAATGAAGTCTAATAGGTCATTTTGGGCTTGCAAGTCGAAATAGAGGTGCTGAAGTTGGGTTTGAGTAACCCGTGGTATTTGGGTCATATCTTGGGCTGTAGGAAGCCAAATTGGACGATCCAGATATACATGTTATAGCCAAGACAAAGATCTACAACTTTCATACAGAGCACTTTTCATGAATCTGAAGTATAATCGGTCGTTTTTGGCTTCCACGTCAGACACAAGATTTTCGCACTCAATCACTCCACTCCACTCAACCACTCCACTCAACCAAATCACTCCACTCATCCACTCAACCACTCCACTCCACTCATCCACTCAACCACTCCACTCCACTCAACCAAATCACTCCACTCAACTAACCCACTCACTCCACTCCACTCCACTAACCCACTCATCCATCCACTCACCTTTGTCATTTTGTTACCCTAGACTTCTATAAAAGGGCACCATTGGTTATCATGTGGGAGGTTGGACTCTCCTTCATTTTTCTCTCAGTTTTTCTTGTGATTTCCTTCTAGCTATGTGTAACTAAACCTCCCTTGGTTAAGAGGGGTAGGTGTGAAGTGAAAATTATCCGGATGGAAGGGAAATTGAGGATGTGAAGTGAGTTGATCAATATAGTTCAGAGACATCTGAAATATCTGAAGAAGTGACGATGGCAGAAAACACTTTAAGGGCATTGGGTGCTCCAGATCTAGATCAACAGCCTCTGTGCATAGACATTCTTGAAAATGA
Source organism: Ormosia semicastrata (assembly GCA_029884595.1). Lineage (NCBI taxonomy): Eukaryota > Viridiplantae > Streptophyta > Magnoliopsida > Fabales > Fabaceae > Ormosia > Ormosia semicastrata. The sequence goes on along the minus strand of JAQQTO010000035.1, from coordinate 5,125,379 downwards.
AGAGGCATTTGAATTAAAATCCGGCTTAATCCATCTCTTGCCATCTTTCAATGGATTACCCGGAGAGGACCCCAACAAGCACTTGAAGGAGATCCATGTGGTGTGTTCTAGCATGAAACCTGCAGAATTCATGTAGAGCAAGTCAAGTTGAGAGCCTTTCCATTCTCATTGAAAGACTCAAAGAGAGTGGCTTTACTACTTGCCACCCGGATCCATCCAATCATGGCGGGACATGTCCCAAACTTTCCTAGACAGATACTTCCCCTTCCTCAAAAGCTGCAACAATCGAAAAGAAATCATGGTATTCAACAAAGGCATGGAGAATCACTCCATGACTACTTGGGAGATTTAAGAAGCTATGTTTCAGCTGTCCTCATCATCAAATAAGTGAGCAACTCTTAATTCAGTATTTCTATGAAGGCTTACAAGTGATGGATCGCAACATGATTGATGCTGCTAGCGGAAGAGCATTGGTTGATAAAACTCCTCAAGAAGCTAGAAACTTGATCTCAAGAATGGCTGCCAATACTCAACAATTCTACTCTAGAAATGACACTGGAGTAAGAGCAGTAAAAGAAGTAGAGACAACCAGTCTACAGCAGCAAATGACTCAATTGACTATTATGGTTCAGCGGTTAATGGATACAGGTAAAGCACCAGTTCATGCTTGTGGGATCTGTTGTTCATCTGGGCATCCCACTGATATGTGTCCCACTCTCCAAGAGGACACAAATGAGGAGGTAAGAGCAGTAGGGGGATATGATGGACTTTCAAAAAATTATAACCCCTACTCAAATACATATAATTCAGGTTGGAGGGATCATCCTAATTTTAGCTATGCAAAGCAACCTCAAAATCAACCTCCAGCTTATGGACCTCCAGGATTCCAACAAAGGCAAGCACATTTCCCTCAGAGACAGCAGCAAGTTCAAGCTCCTAAGCAACCTAAGCCTTCACTAGAGGAGCTAATGAAGCAAATGGCTATTGATATTTTACAGTTCAAACAAGAAACAAGGACTGCAATCAATAACTTGCGAATCAGGTAGAGCTGTCCACAGAATTCAACAAAGCCAAGCTTCAGGAAAACTACCCTCACAGCCAGAAGTAAATCCAAGGGAAAATGCTAGTGCTGTCACGTTGAGAAGCGGAAAGACGATGGATGAGCTTACATCTCCTCCACCAATCACTCAAGAGAAAGATGAACCACCCAAAGAAGCAGATGATAAGGGCAAACTTCCAAAGCCCCTAAGGTAAGTATTTCTGAACCCCTTCCTAAATATGTTACTAAAGCTCCTTTTCCTAGTAGGTTGGTTAAAACCAAGAAAGAAGAAGCAGAAAAAGAAATACTTGAGACTTTTAGGAAGGTAGAGGTTAATATCCCTTTATTAGATGCCATTAAGCAGGTACCTAGATATGCAAAATTTCGAAAGAATTATGCACTAACAAGAGGAAGTTAAAAGGGAATGAAAAGGTCCAAGTGGGAGAAAATGTTTCAAATTGTAATTAAAAAGAAACTCCCAACCAAATATAAGGACCACAGCACATTCACCATTCCATGCACTATAGGTAACACAAGGTTTGAAAGGGCAATGCTTGATTTAGGTGCATCTATAAATGTCATGCCATATTCTATTTATGCATCTTTATACTTGGGTCCTTTGGAACCTACTGGTGTTGTTATTCAATTGGCTGATAAATCTAATGCATACCCTAAGGGTGTGGTTGAAGATGTTTTGGTGCAGGTGAATGAATTAGTGTTTCCGGCAGACTTCTATGTTTTGGACATAGAAGAGGATGAGTCTCCCAAATCTGCTCCTATCTTGCTAGGAAGACCATTTTTGAAGACTGCACGGATAAAAATCGATGTGCACTCAGGAACTCTAACAATGGAATTTGATGGGGAATTAATTAGATTCAATATTTTTGAAGCTATGAGATACCCAAGTGATGTGCACTCTGCTTGTTTAATTGATTCTTTTGATCCTTTTGATTCTTTAATTTCTGTAGCTTTTGATACAATTCTAACTCATAACTTAGATGTACAGGAGGAAAAGAAAAAGAATGAAGAAGAGCCATGGAGTGAAGACATTGATGAAATTGTTGTTGCCTTACAAGAGCTCTCTTCCACTCCAGAAGAGCACGAGGTAACTTTTGTTGATTTACATATTACTACTGATATACCTCAACCTTCACATTGTGCGGGCACTTGAATTGGAACTTAAAGCACTGCCTAATCATCTTAAATACATCTTCTTGGGGGAGAAGGACACCCTTCCAGTAATAATTGCAAAGTCACTCACCCAAGAGCAAGAAGAGAAACTGGTAACTGTTTTGCAGGACATAAGACACCATTGGTTGGTCAATAGGTGATATCAAGGGTATTAGTCCCTCCATTTGTATGCACGGGATATTAATGGAGGAGGATACTAAACTGTGAGAGACCCTCGGCGGAGGTTGAATCCTCCCATGATGGAAGTTGTGAAAAGGGAGATCTTGAAGCTCCTAAAGTGTGGGGGTGATCTACCCCATTTCGACAAACAAATGGGTAAGCCCGATCCGTAGTACCAAAGAAATGCGAATTACTTGTGGTAAGAAATGTTGAAAATTAACTTATTCCCACTAGGTTACAAACAGGGTGGCGTGTTTGTATTGATTACAGGAAGTTGAATGCTGCCACGAGAAAAGACCACTTTCCTTTACCTTTCATTGATCAAATGTTAGAAAGATTAGCTGGTCATTCTTATTATTGTTTTTTGGATGGTTTTTCAGGTTACAATCAGATTGCCATAGCTCTAGAAGACCAAGATAAGACTACATTCACTTGTCCATTTGGTACCTTTGCATATAGGCGAATGCCTTTTGGACTCTGCAATGCACCAGGAACTTTCCAAAGATGCATGATGAGTTTATTTTCTGATTACATTGAAAACATCATTGAGGTTTTTATGGATGACTTTAGTGTCTTTGGAAATGATTTTGAAAATTGTTTGGAACATTTAACTTTGGTGCTTAAAAGATGCATTGACACTAACCTGTACTTGAATTGGGAAAAATGTCATTTCATGGTGAATGAAGGTATTGTGTTAGGTCATGTAATTTCGCTAGGGGAATTGAAGTAGATAAAGCTAAGGTAGAACTCATGCATTCTTTGCCACCACCCACTAGTGTGCGGGAGATTCGTTCTTTTATTGGTCATGCGGTTTTTACCTGGAGATTCATTAAAGACTTTTCTAAAGTCTCATTGCCCCTTTGCATACTTCTTCAAAAAAATGTTAATTTTAACTTTGATGAGAAATGTATGGAAGCTTTCAATAAACTCAAGAAGTTGTTAACTGTTGCGCTATCATCAGGCCACCCAACTAGGAGTTACCTTTTGAACTAATGTGTGATGCCGTGTGACTTTGCGGTAGGGAGAGTGTCTTGGGACAACGAGTTGATAGAGTTCCTTATGCCATTTACTATGCACCAAGGACTCTAAATGATGCTCAACTTAATTACTCAACCACGTAAAAGGAACTTCTAGTCATTGTATTTGCTTTAGAAAAATTTAGATCATATCTAATTGGTTCTAAAGTGATTGTGTTTTCAGATCATGCACCTTGAAGTATCTTCTAACAAAGAAAGAAGCAAAGCCTAGATTGCTCCGATGGATTTTATTGCTCCAGGAATTTGACTTGGAGATTAAAGACAAGAAAGGGAGCGAAAACTTGGTGGCCGATCACTTGAGTAGATTGGTAACTGAAGAGGAAGAAATGCCTATCATGGAGACTTTTTCGGATGAATATTTGATGGTTGTCAACACCATAATCCCTTGGTATGCTGACATTGTTAACTACCTGGTTACTAAGGACTTTCCGGAGGGTTTGAACAAGGCCCAAAGAGATAAATTAAGGAGTGACTGTAAATACTATATCTGGGATGACCCGTACTTATGGAAGCATTGTGCAGATCAAGTCATTAGGAGGTGCATTCTGATTCTGAGACACACTTCATCCTCTCCTTTTGCCACACCTATGCATGTGGAGGACACTTTAGCGATAAAAAGGACAGCCAATAAAGTGCTTGACAAAGTGGTTTTATTGGTCTTCAATTTTCAAAGACGCTTACAACTTCGTAAGTCTTGTGACCATTGTCGAGAAACAGGTAATATTGGTCCTCGTAATCAAATGCCTCAGACTCCGATCATTTTTGTGGAAGTCTTTGATGTGTGGGGTATTGATTTCATGGGACCATTCCCTCCCTCATTTGGTTTCACATACATTCTTTTATCTGTTGATTATGTGTCTAAATGGGTGGAAGCAAAAGCCACCCGATCTGATGATTCTAAAACTGTTGCAGATTTTGTTAGAACACATATTTTCTCCAGGTTCGGGACTCCAAGGGCTATCATCAGTGACCAAGGGACTCATTTTTGCAACAGAACCTTTGATGCTCTATTGAAAAGATATGGAGTTATGCACAAAATCTCCACTCCTTACCATCCACAGACAAATGGGTAAACTGAAGTGTCAACCGGAGATTAAGTCAATCCTTGAAAAGACAAGTGAATCCATCAAGAAAGGATTGGAGCACTCGACTTGACGACGCTTTATGGGCTTATAGGACTGCCTATAAGACTCCCATTGGCATGTCACCATTTCGGTTGGTGTATGGAAAGCCCTGTCATTTGCCCGTTGAGTTGCAACATCGCTCTTACTGGGCCATTAAACAAGTAAATATGGAATTGGAAGGAGCTGGAAAGCAAAGGAAATTCCAGTTACAGGAACTGGAAGAATTAAGAAATGAGGCCTTCGAGAATGCCCTGATTTATAAGACTAAAGCTAAGGCATTCCATGACCAGTTGATTTCCAGAAAGAAATTTCACAGAGGGCAAAAAGTTTTACTATTCCAATCAAGACTCAAATTGTTTCCAGGTAAACTGCGTTCTAAGTGGATTGGACCGTTTGTGGTAACTAATGTTTTTCCTTTTGGTGCAGTTGAGATCGTGGAGTGAAATTTCGTGCAAAGTATTTAAGGTTAATGGTCATCGTCTCAAACCTTATCATGAACCTCCTGACAGTGCAGAGATGGAAGTGATGAACCTCATCCTTCCACAATATGAGGAGCATTGAAAGTATCATCATGTCAGGCTGAGGACAATAAACTAAGCGCTCATTGGGAGGCAACCCAATCAGATTTGCTCTCTTTATCCCTTTTTATTTTGCGTTTTTATTAGTTTCTTATATTATGTTTTTCTCTGTTTGTTGGTTGTAAGCATTTGAATCTTAAAAAAAAAAAAAAACCTTGTGTTTGGTTTGATTAATTGTGTGTTTGCATGGATTGTTTGTTTGATATTTGTGTGGATTAAATACAGTGGAAACCAAGCGAAACTAAGAATTAGTTCATTTGTAAATTGTTGCTTTGATCTTCTGATTACTGAACCATGTTCTTTGGGAATGATTTCATTTAATTGAGAAGTTAAATTTTGAATTCTTGATGGATGGCCTGAGTAAAGAGTTATACTCTTGAGACGCATTCATATGAACTTGTGCCTTATGAACTTCGTAGATTTTTGACTTTCCCTCAAGAATGATGAGTAAATGTACCCCCTTAGTTTTCATTGTCTTGTATTGTGTACATTTGAGATTTGCACTTTTGATTTACTGATGGATTTGTTTCTGCTTTCGATTGTGGTATAGCCGTTTTTGCTTGTTTTCTTTTCTGGATGTGTGTAGCATTGAGGACAATGCTCAGTTTAAGCGTGGGGGAGAAATTTTATAAATTTTTATTTCAAAAAAAAAAAGGGTTTCATTGCATGATTGAATAACTTTTCTCCCTTCTTGAACTGATATGCTTGGTGATGGATGATTGAATTGATGAATTGAGTTTGATGGATGCATACCTTGTGAGATTTTGAGCCTAATGGATGGATTCAACATTTATGCCATTCTCTTCTTTCTTGTGTGATTTTCACTCATGTTAATGACCACTCTAGAACTTGCTTTGATTCTTTTTGAAGCTACATTTCACTTGCATGCATGAACATGATTGAGGCCCTCTTTCTTAATTAGCTAGTTTAACCAAATAGCCAACCTTGTTTTCAATATGATATCAAGCACTTTTTTTGACTTCTTGGAAATTCTCTCGATTCCTCAAACCGTGTATATTTTCCTTTGCTTAACCCCTTTGAGCTTATTTGACCATTCCTTGTTTCTAGCTCATTATGTGTCTTAAATGAAAAATCGTGTTCTTATTTTACCTTAGGGAATAAAAGAATATTAGCTTTGTTAATGGATGAGTTTTTGAACAAGTGTGGGGGTGTGTGTACAAAATGGTTGTTGAAAAAAGGAAAGAGTGCCTAAAACAAAAAAAACAAAAAACAAAAATAAAAACAAAAAAAATGTATGTATATAGTTATGTTCATATATAAAAAAAAAAAGGATTGAGAAATGAATATGTAAAGGGTTATACATTAGAGTTGGGATGAACTTTTATGCTTGTTATTTGAACTCAGCTCTCATTTGCTTTTATTCTCTTTGGTATTTATCCTCTCATATCCATTTTACCCTCTTCTGTTACCTTGACCTCACTACAACCTTGAATAAAGTCCTCATGATTTGTGTGTGCATGTGTTTTGAGTAGTGGAGAAGTAGAAGATAAGCAAGCTTATGGTAGTACAATTTTCATGGTTGAATTGAGTGAAATACCTACCTTTTAAACACTTGAGAGATTGAGAGGGAATCTTGTGAAGATCTATCATTCTCGATTCATATTGAAGATACCTTGCTTGTTGGTTTGAGATGTGGGGAATTGTTAACTCATAAATGTTTTGATCTCTTGAACCTTTGGTTGTTCTTCTTGATTGTAAAATTTTGGGCTCTTGAATGTCGTTGGAATTTAAAATTTTGTTAATCTCTTATGTCCTTGTTTTGGTCTTGAGTTTTGCCCAGGAGTGCAAAAAGCTAAGTGTGGGGGAATTTGATAATCACATATTTTATTTAATAAGAAACCCTTATGTTTAGTCATTTACACTCTCCATATTCTTAATTGATTGAATTTGGTATGATTTTGTGAGTTTGAGTTCAAATTGGTCCTAATTGAATATTTTCAGCATTATTGAGATTTTACACTGTTTCTGTATTTTGATCATAACTTGAGTTCCTGATATCTGACAATCATGAATTTTATCTTGTAGGAAAGCTAAGAGGAAGCTCTACAACTTTGATGAAGAGCTCGAAGTCCTAAACAGATGTCTAAAGGACTTAAGTTTACATGGAAGTCAGAATATGAGTTCTATCACTAGAATCCGAACGGTGTGCACTCATAAAATCATATTTCAAGCTGTAATAATGGGGATGGGCTGAAATTTGGATAGATGATAGTCAAGACCCAAATAAACAACTTTCATGAAGAATACATTTTGAAATAATGAAGTCTAATAGGTCATTTTGGGCTTGCAAGTCGGAACAGAGGTGCTGAAGTTGGGTTTGAGTAACCCGTGGTATTTGGGTCATATCTTGGGCTGTAGGAAGCCAAATTGGACGATCCAGATATGCATGTTATAGCCAAGACAAAGATCTACAACTTTCATAAAGAGCACTTTTCATGAATCTGAAGTATAATCGGTCGTTTTTGGCTTCCAAGTCAGACACAAGATTTTCGCACTCAATCACTCCACTCCACTCAACCACTCCACTCAACCAAATCACTCCACTCATCCACTCAACCACTCCACTCCACTCATCCACTCAACCACTCCACTCCACTCAACCAAATCACTCCACTCAACTAACCCACTCACTCCACTCCACTCCACTAACCCACTCATCCATCCACTCACCTTTGTCATTTTGTTACCCTAAACTTCTATAAAAGGGCACCATTGGTTATCATGTGGGAGGTTGGACTCTCCTTCATTTTTCTCTTAGTTTTTCTTGTGATTTCCTTCTAGTTATGTGTAACTAAACCTCCCTTGGTTAAGAGGGTGATGAAACCGCTAGTATTGATGTTGTAAACTTTGCATATTTGATTATTTCAACACAGTTATGTTTTTATTCATATATTTCTGAATCTATTGTTGGTATGAAGGTTTTTATACTTGTTTCCACTTTCAAAGTGGTAGATCTAGGTTTATTATGCGCGGTTGCGGTAGTAGATCTAGTGGGATGTATGATGTTTATGTGGGTATAATTATCTTTGTGCTATTTGCCAGTTATAAAAGTGGTAGATCTGAGTTTATTATGCGCGGTTGCGGTAGTAAATCTAGAGAAATATATGTTCTAAGTAATTTAATCCCGATGTGTGATTAGATCTTAGTGTAATTGGTTTTCTAAATCTTAATGCAATTGTTGGATAGTTGTAAGAGCGGTTGCTTTATGACTAATCAGTGATTAGGAGTTGATTTGAGCGGTTGCTAAATTGGCCAACACGTAAGGAAAACAGAGATTTACTCTCACAATTGCATAAAAACATAATTGAGCATGTTGAAATAAAAGGATTTGTGGATTTACATCATCATATAAATCTAGTGGTGGATTCAATCTCTTAACCAATTTTCTTATATTGTTGTTTTCAGTTTATTTATTGTTATTATCTTTGAAGTTGTTCATTGTTCATCAAAACTCCAAAACCCCCTATTTACTATTTATTGTCAATCAGAGTCTAAATTAGGAATTGTTTAATAGTGTTAATTGACTTGGTTCTCTGTGGATCGACCCTTACTAACTACAACTAGTTATAAGGTTTTTATTTTTTGGTGGGCCTGACAACTGATTTTTATCTGAATTTTAATCGCTATATCCGCACGCATCAGTCAGCAAGGCCTTGTCTGGTTGTTTAATTTTGTATTCTGAAGTTTCAGTGAATATGTACTCCACTTGTCCATAACATATAACTCTTTTTATATATATTATATGCAGGTCTATGCTTTATATTTTGGGAAGATTTGCTTTATCTTTATTTTAAAAATCTCGCACAAACAATGCCAAAGCCTACGTAAACTAAATTCCCATTGAAAATTTCAATACTTTGATGAAGTATTAAGGAAATTATATAAAATAAAAATATCTTATTTTGTCGTTTGATGTCTTAGGATCATGGAGAGCGCCCATGTGGGGAAGGTAACAGCTTCACCAGCAAGTTAATTTACATGAGGTCCTGAACAAGTGCAAATGGGAAGATATGTCCCACAACAACCATCTTTTGACACAACGTAAGTGGCCACATTTGATTTTAACATTGCACTTTGCGGCCAATTTGATTACGGCATTACATGTAAGTCTATGTTGATTTTTGTAATGTACCAGCCAGCAGTTCCATACATAAATGATTCCTTTAAAGTGACTTTATCTTTAAAATAAATAAAGATATATTTATTTTTAATTTAATGAAGTATATTGTGATCTTAATTCATTAAATAATTAAAAAATAAATTTATTTTTATTTTTTTACTTTAAAAGTATATTCACGAGAAACTTTTTTCTAATAAAAAGGTCTTTAAGGCTCAATATAAGAAAAGCATCAAAATCGATTATACCCACGAGATTATCGCTTATACCGATTACTTCCTCAATGTCTATAAAAGTTTTAAAATATCAAACCTCGACTTATTGCAAAGGTACACTCATTCTTTGTCATTCTCTTTTTTTAATTATTTTCTCTTATACTGAACTTTGACATAAACAACTAAATGGAATAGGGAAACTTTCAACACATCACTTTTAATTACAGGTACTCAAGAGCTCCTAGACCCTAGACTTAAACCCGACACAGAAAGATCCGAGCCCATTTCATAATGGATACAACAATTTTATGTTGTGAGAATATTTCAGTATGAAGATAGAATAGCAGAACTACGTAGCCAAGTAGTCCCCCCCCCACCCACCCCATAATTACTAAGTAGTCAAAAAATACGTAAAGGGGGAAGAAAGAAATTTGGCTTAAGTAGTGGTGGTCGAGTATTTTTAATCTTGTAAAAGCTACTTTACATACAAACTACTGAAAACCCAATACATAGGATATGATGAAAGGATGCAATATGAGTGGATGGTGAAAGAAGGATAAATATTAGAAAAAGGAATACAATCATTCCATAATGAAATAAGAAATGTGAAATGATTAAACCTAATTATTGAGAGGAACCTCCTTTAGGATGAAGACATTTTACAATTTCAGTAGATCAAGCAAAAGGCAAGCACTGCGGAAGAGTTTGATGAGAGGAAAGAACAACATGAGAAAGTAAGAGAAATTAAGGATACAAATTAATTAGTAAAGAAAATGCTAATATGATAAGATGCTCTGTTGTATAAAACTATAAATACATGAAAACGTCAGGTGTACTGATATGGATATGTGTATACCATTGGTCGTTGATATTTTTACATAGAAATTCAATTTTTTTCATTTTAGGTTGAGGGTGAACCGTGAACGTGGGTGGGAGTAGTGAAACTGAGAAAGTTTTTTCTTAACTAGAGATAATAGATCTAGAAAACCCTAACTAATGCATACATGTTATATCTAGAGAAGGGGAGGGACCACTTGAGTTTTTTTGCTCAAATAACTTCAAAGGAGTGAAGGTGTGATTCATGGGATTCGATCCCAAGTCCTTATAAATCACCTGTAAAAGAGTTTACGAATTGAACTAGCTCACAAATTTAACCGAGAAAGCCAATTGGTGAGAATAATAAGGGAAAATGTAATTAAATTATGATAATATTTACAATGGTAGTAAACAAAGACTAATACTATTTTATATGTGGTGTTTTTTCATCTCTTGTAGTGCTCTCACGTTCTTTTTAGTACTTTGGCCCCCTTTTGAATTTTCATTAATGGATATTGTCACTTGTAACATCTTTTCCCTAACCTGTTATCCTTAATAATTGTTATAGTAGCTTAGTAACATTTGTGAGAGTTACTTGTTAATTATGGTGATTTTCTAAGTTAGTTTGAGCATAATATTATAACACAAGACGTGAAAAATAACTCATACTAGCTAAGAACTTAGCATAAATTACTTAAATGACGAAAATAAATTTGAAAAAAATTATTTTTAGGTTATAAATAATTAGAACGAGTTATGGTAATTTTTGGGGAATAATTAAATTAATTAGTTTGATATTTTTAATAAATAGAATGAGTGTTTGAAGGCTAAATAAAATAGGAGAGTAGCTTGGAAATTATGAAACTTTGTGGAATTGATAAATAGAGGATGAAGATTATTTTAAAACTAATTATGAGTTAAGGTAGATACCTGTAAGCATATATAGATTACAGCAAATACGTATCAGTTAGCTTCTTAGGCTTATCTTAACTTAAGGAAGAGTAATAAAGCTTCATGGTTATCTAATGGAGTGTGTAGATAGCTATTAGATGATGAATATAGGAACTAAATGAAGTCTTAGAATTTTCTATAACCTATGGAAGTTGAAAAATTCATCAATAGAAGATCAAAGTATCCCTAAGAAATAAATCACTTCCATTCAATGATGGCAACACATAGTTTTCATTCTTATCTTTTTCTTTCTCTCCATCGCCTTTGACCACACAAACACATACATTTACACTTCTCTTTTCATTTCACTCGGTTAGCAAAGGAAGAAAAGAAGAAGAGAGGAAAGAAAGAAACGCCATAACAATTTTACTTTCAAACCTCACTAGAAAGCCTTCTAGCCTTCCTCTACCAAAGCTCAAGTTAGACAATTTTATCCATTCATTAAGCTTTAACTAGTGATGGACTTAAATATATCAACAAGCATATTTCAAGTGTCTTTCATCATCTTCTAAGAAATTAAAAGGAGCCTAGGTAGGGGTTTATGCCTTTCCTACTAATCCATTTTATTTTGATATTGTGTAGGATATGATTTTGATTAATAAGTGATATTTAATGAATAGTATATCTGGGTGTTCTTGTGAAAATTTGGCTTGAACATATGTTGAATACTTGATGATATTTGGATTGGAATTAAAAAGAGAAAACTTATTCTAAATTTTGATATTAATTGTGAGGATGCTATGTCTTAGAACCTATTATGATGGTTGAAAAGCATATGATAATCAAATATGGGATTAATTATTAGTTTACAAAAGGACACTACTGGATGTTGGTAATTGATTATTAGATTATGATAATTGATTACCAAGTTCCAGAATAGAGACACATGCTGGTGGTAATTGATTACCAGCCATGGTAATCGATTACCGAGTTACAAAATATAAATAAAGGTTGATGGTAATCAATTATTTGACTATGATAATCGATTACCAGGTTCCAGAATTGACATGAAAGCTAGTGATAATCGATTATCAAATTATGATAATCGATTATCAAATTATAGAATAAGATAAAATGTGGATGATAATTGATTACCAATCATGATAATCGATTATCAGTCCATTGTTTTAAGCAAACAGAGTTTTCTACTACGTAAAAACTCAAATGGATACATGTATACTATGTGATAAGATCAAATTTGATTAAGTTCACTAAGTAAAGTGACTTAAGTTTATTATGTGCACTTGTTGGTTATGTGATTATGATATTGTGCACTTGTTACTTATGAGATCAAGATGAAGTGCACTTGGTATGCATATAAAATGAAATATGATGGGCACTTGATATATTTATGTAATGAGTTATGATGTGCATTTGATACATCAATGTAATGAGTTATGATGGGCACTTGATACATCTATGTGATGAGTGGTGATGTACACTTGATGTACTTATGAGATGAAATATGATGTGTACTTAATTTACTTATGAGATTATTTGATATGTACTATAAAATGAAATGCTTCTTTAGTATGTTAAAGTTGAGCTGATGTGTTCCTTTAGAAAGTTAAAGTTGAGCTAGCAATTGAATGAAAATATAAAGTACATCTTAATTGCTCAAAATGAGTGATATTGGACATAATCCTCGTACTTGGGGGTGATCCTAGATGTTTGGTAGATTGATGAGGTGATATACCCTTATTACCTATGATTCTGGTATTAGACATGATTCTCGTACCTGAGGGTGATCATTAGATGTTATTCCTTTATGAAAGGTAACTCATTGATAAAATAATTGATTGATTTAGCCATTGATGGATATTGGAAATGATCCTCGTAGGGGGTGATCCTAAATTATAGATGTGATTGATAATAAATTCTTGGTCCTTTCATAAGATAAAAACTTATTTTCTTGACCAAAAACTTGTTAGCCCATTTGCTTACCATAAGTGCACGGGTCATTCAAGTAATAAAGTGAAAAGTAAAGTTTGTTCCCTCGAGGACATTGGCTTCCAAAGCTAAATATCAACCAATAACTTAACTAATTGTATTCAAGAACATAAAAATAGAAAAAGTGTAATTAAACTAAATCTAAACTACAAAGCAATAAAGATAATGTTTAGAGTTCTAGAAAATCCTTCTTCACCTCCTATTTCAACTAATAACATGCAATCCTTACAAGTAACATTAATGAATTGTTAAGTTAGCTTAAGAATCTGATTTAATTGAAAGCCTATGTCTAGGTCAATCAACCATAACTTCATTTACCCAAAACTCCTTAGTTAGATGTAAAATCCACTCATGAACGATCTATTCTCAATCACCCGTTATGCATGGCTAAAAGGTATATTTCTATCCAGTTAGCGAATCAATTTATTTAAGCCAATTGAATGAAATCAAAATGCATCAACCATACATTAGATCTAAAATCTAAATTCCTATGTCTAGGTTCATCAGATTTCATCAAATCACTTAAAAATTAATCAAACAATCAAGAGCATTAAGAACTGTATGATTGAACAGAACCAAACATCAATATATACTTAAAAGATTACAAAATCATTAATATTCATAGGAGGATTCAAAGTAATCCCTAAATACAGCTTAGCTAAACATTGAACACAAAAATACAATTAAAAACAATGTTCAAGAGATAAGGAAGAGAAGGGAAAGCATAGGGAGAAGGGAGGAAGCTCATGGATATCATATTTGAAGCTTGAATCTCCTTCCATAAAGAAGATAGCCTCCAACCTTGGTTCCCTGAGCCTCTTCAGCCTCCAAAAAGTGAATTCCAGTTGCAGCTTCTCTAAAACCTAAAAACTCAATCTTTAAAATCTAATAAAACAATATTTATAGGTTCAGAAAACAGAGTCACGCCGCGACATTAACATGGCTATGCCACGGCACGTGTATATTTAGGTTACCAACGCCGCAGTATTACATACTTACGCCGCAGCGTGTAAATTTCTTAGCTCCCTGTCTAAATGCAGGGGATGCACCACGCCGCGGCATTGATATGCCTGCGCCACGACGTTGAAGTGTTGGTCTTCAATTTGGCTTTCTCTTCCTATTTTTGCTAAAATGCTCCATATATCATCTTGTTCGGAGCCCTTCCTATAATAGAGAAACTACCAAATCAATAACAGTTACAAATCCACTAAATCAATCAAATAATATACACAATTCGCTCAATATCATAATGGAAGGTATCATAATTGAATATTACAAATATAAGCATAAGACTTTCTAAACATGCATAATAACAAAGACTTAAGCAATCAATAAAGCATAGCTATGAGGCATAAATAACTACATTTGATGGAGTTATCATACCCCCAAATTTAGATTTTTGCTAGTCCTCCAGTAAAACAAAGTATGACTAAGTAAACAAGCTTGACAATTCATTCTCAAATATCATTCAGCATCTATTAAAATTTTAATTTTCTTATTTAAATTACAGCTAGTGAATAATGATTGTATCAGTTCTTAAAAAGTACAAATGCCTCAAAATCAGCTTCACACATAACAATCTAGGTTCCTTTCATGCAATTCATATTTTTCCACAAACATACAAGATAAACTTATCTTAATCAAGTCATACACATCTAGATAAGTTTATAAACTTACATGCATATAAATCATAAAATCTACAAGATTGTAATCCAACTCTCTCTCCACTAATATAAATCACATAAAATTGAGGATTAAAAAGAACTTAATCAGCTTGTAATGTTAGGCCAATGGTAGTGGGCAACAGAATAAAAAGATAGGATATAACACAAACATTGAGAAATATAAACATGTTATTTCAAGTCATGAGCCACTAACTGATATGAGTAGGGTAGTCAACAGTGAAAGTAGAAAACTCACCAGAACCATTTTTGATGCTTTTTGTACTTTTCTTATCTTAAGCTTTGCTTTTTTTTTTTCTTTCTTTCATTTTCTTTTCTTTTCTTTTCTTTTTTTTTTATTTTGTAAAGCAATGCTTGTTTTCTTTGACTGCATCTAGTTCCTTCAGGCTCATTTTGTATTAAATATTCATTAATACCCCTAATCAATAGACTCACTTTAAGAAATAATATATTACGTGCTCAACAAACAATAAGGGTAGGAAGAAAATACGATGCTTTCACATGCATTAAAATGGTTAACAGGTTAACGAACATAATGGTTATGAAAAATAAATAAGGTCAAATAATTATAAAGCTTCAAAAGAGGACCTATGATAAAATTATTCAGGTAAGCTTGAAAGGCTCAATCGGTCCAAAAATGCCCTAATCATTTCCTCAATCATGTACAATCTAGGATTTTGCCTTAAGAGAGTTTAAAAACAATTTCAAGAATAATCGAAATCTCTACATGTATATCCATAAACTTTCTCTAGACATGCACTCTTATCATTTTTAAAGTTACACTTGCATCTAAGTGGAATATAAATCATGCATAAAAATAACTAAACTGTTTCACATACTTCAAGATTACATATGGTTTCACTAAAAATGGGGCAAATAGAAACCTTCCATATCAATGGACAACTATAACAACACCAACATTTTTGCAACACATCATGCATTCAAATAAATTTAACTTTTTCATCAAGCATGCATGCATAACATCATTTGCATAATATTAAAAATTGAAATTTCTTTTTCAAACCCATTAGTAATAGCCAAAGAAATAGAAAATCATAAAAACATGATGATTATCATAACTGCATCTAGAAAATATCATCATATGCATTCAAATAGTTCATTATAATCAAAGTACATAATGATACTCTCTCAAACCAAAGTGAAACAGTGTCCTCGTTGTCCATGGTGTCTAGGGTACCTGAACCCATCAATATATTGAAATGTGAGAGTTGAGTATACTACAAATATTTAAAAACATTTAAAATAAACTAACAATGTACAATATATACACTCCAGGTGGCACACCGCAGCACATAGTATTCATGCCGCGACATTTGATCAGAATGAGTGCTTTCAGCAGCCCCCAAATCAAGTCTCTTTCTTTTTTTTTTAACAAGTTTTAAAGGGCACGCCGCGGCATTGAACTTGCCACGTCGCGGCGCTAAGATCTCTGGATATTGGCTTGATACGCACAAAATAACGGTCACACCGCGACGTGTAATAGACTCAAGTTGCGGCGTGAGAGGTCAGCCTGCAGAATTCTGCAGCAAATTCAGTTTTACTGCAGAATTTGCTCAAAAGGGATCCTCGACACCTCTAAAACTTGTCCAAATAACTAAAACATAATATAGACTACTAAAATGTATTAAAACAACAAAATCAACATATTAACCTATATATGGCTTAAAACACAAGAAAAACATAAAAACTAACAAACTACAAAATCAAACATACTAACTACAAAAATCATACGTAGCTACTTATGTAAGACTCAAAATAGGAGAAAAGTATAAAAACTTTACTAAAGATACAAAACTAAACCTACTAACATATATAAGACTTAAAACTCAGGAAAAACATAAAAACTAACAAAAACATAAAAAAAACCTAGGTTCCCTCCCAAAAAAGGCTTGAGTTATTGTCCCGGTAGGACTTTGTCATTAGGCAAATCGCCACACTACACTCCAGTGTGTATCTCCTTAGATTATTGCCAGTTTGATCACAAAATGGATGGATCGGATGGTAGGCCTTCTTTCGCTTGATTGGAGGTCTTCATTTAGGGGTTGCGAACTCCCTCAAATTCCTTGATTGACTATGCTCATCCACCATTTATTGTACCTAAAATACAAAGAATGAAAACTTAAATGAAAAAGAACTATACAGCTTGAATTAGAACTAACTAAACTCATTGGTGATATTAGCAATACAGAATTAAATCGTTATCCTCAGCAATTGCCTAGGAATAAGGCTATGGCTATACAGAAATAAACCAATATCCCTGGAAACGATGCCAAAAACTTGATAGAAAATTCTTGGTCTTTTCATAAGATAAAAACTTATTTTCTTGACCAAAAACTCGTTAGCCCATTTGCTTACCGCAAGTGCATGGGTCATTCAAGTAATAAAGTGAAAAGTAAAGTTTGTTCCCTCGAGGACATTGGCTTCCAAAGCTAAATATCAACTAATAGCTTAACTAATTCTATTCATGAACATAAAAATAAAAAAAAATGTAATTAAACTAAATCTAAATTACAAAGCAATAAAGATAATGTTTAGAGTTCTAGAGAATCTTTCTTCACCTCCTATTTTAACTAATAACATGCAATCCTTACAAGCAACATCAATGAATTGTTAAGTTAGCTTAAGAATCTGATTTAGTTAAAAGTCTATGTCTAAGTCAATCAACCATAACTTCATTTACCGAAAACTCCTTAGTTAGATATAAAATACACTCATGAACTATCTATTCTCAGTCACCCGCTATGCATGGCTAAAATGTATATTTCTATCCAGTTAGTGAATTAATTTATTTAAGCCAATTGAATAAAATCAAACATGCATCAACCATACATTAGATCTAAAATCCAAATTCCTATGTCTAGGTTCATCAGATTTCATCAAATCACTTAAAAATTAATCAAACAATCAAGAGCATTAAGAACCGTATGATTGAACAGAACCAAACATTAATATATACTTAAAAGATTACAAAATCATTAATATTCATAGGAGGATTCAAAGTAATCTCTAAATACAGTTTTGTTAAACATTGAACACAAAAATACAATAAAAAATAGTGCTCAAGAGATAAGGAAGAGAAAGGAAAGCATAGGGAGAAGGGAGGAAGCTCATGGATATCATCTTTTAAGCTTGAATCTCCTTCCATAAAGACAATAGCCTTCAACCTTAGCTCCCTTAGCCTCTTCAGCCTCCAAAACGTGAATTCCAGCCGCAGCTTCTCTAAAACCAAAAAATCTCTCTTTAAAATCTAATAAAACAGTATTTCTAAGCTCAAAAAATAGAGTCACGCCACGACATTAACATGCCTACGCCGCGGTGCATGTATATTTATGTCACCAATGCCATGACATTACATCCTTGTGTCGCGGCGTGTAAATTTTGTAGCTCTTTGTCTAGATGCAGGGGATGCACCACGCCACGACATTGATATGCCTACGCCGTGACTTTGAAGTGTTGGTCTTCAATTTGGATTTCTCTTCCTATTTTTGCTCAAATGCTCCATATATCATCTTATTTGGAATCCTTCCTATGATAAAGAAATTACCAAATCAATAACAGTTGCAAATCCACTCACTCAATCAAATAATACACACAATTTGCTCAATATCATAGTGGAAAGGTATCAAAATTGAATATTACAAATATAAGTATAAAACCTTCCAAATATGCATAATAACAAGGACTTAAGCAATTAATAAAGCACAACTATGGGACACAAATAATTACATTTCATGGAATTATCAGTGATCCTAGACTCGGCCAGGGTTACATCAAATAGTATTGTGTAACAACAGACTGTTACGTATAGGCTGAGTGTACCAACCTGAAAATCAGACTATCACCACATGTTAGGTAGTGTGAGGAGGTGACATTCCCTCCCTACCTATTTAGAATAAAAGGACATAGGTCTGGGAAATAAGTTGAGAAAGATATTAACTAATGAGCACTAAAGGAAATATTTAAGGCATTGTTTGAGCATTTGTACATCATCATGAATATGTCGTATATGTGTGTATAAAGCATAGATTTGATATTGAGTACTTACATATTGAATAATTCTAAATATTCTAATGATAATGAGAGATGTTTATGTGGATACATTTCTAATGAATTTTATGGTTTTTTGATGATGTACTTGTTAACACACACACACACACACACACACACACACACTCTGTATAAGTATATGCGATGATTAATAACTATAATTGAACTTCTGCCTTTGGGAAGAGAAAGGAACCATTTTGACATTTGCTACCTTTCTATGAAATATTTTTTAAAAATTGTTTTGATTCCCCAAAGTAACTAGAATTATTGTGATGGCATATGTTTGATTACATATACTGAGAATTCCTAGAATTCTCACCCCTTTGTTTTGACTTCCATGGTGATTCTAGCACGTGACTCACCCATAGAGTAGAGAAGTAGATGCTGATGTAGTATATAGTGACTTATTCTTTTTGACCATGTTCATGTATTATATTCATATAATAGTTTGTACTTGATGTCTATATATATATATGTCAAGGCAAGGTATGTGTATCTTGATACCAATGTAATGGATTGTATAGGCTATTGAAGCTAGTATAGCTTGTACATGTCAAGTATATAATCAAGTATTTTAGGTGTATATTATTACTTAGAAGTTTTAGAAGAAAATTTTATGGTATCCGAGTAGATAAACATTCATAATTTTACAAGAGTATGAATATTATTATCTCTCACAAGGCTCGTGTAAGAAATAAAAATCAATATAGTTAATTATCACTCTCGGCAAAAAAGAATCAAGAGATGGAATATAGTGTTTGTTTCAGTTGGGTGCCTCTTGAAAACATTCCAAGAATAAATACAAATACTTAAACAAGCTTAACAACAATATCTACTAAATATTTATAGATATTTGAATTAGTAGGTAAATATGAGAAGGTTCAATTTGTAGTTTACTTGGTCAGATTGGCTTCAAAGTCCATAACATTCTTATCTTCAAGCTTGGGTCCTTTTATAAGTTTCAAAAAAGCGATTGTTGATTATTCAAATGGTAATTATAATTGCTTGTTACAAGTGACTGTTATTTTGTCCTTTTCTTGTTAAGTTAGCGTGTCACACTTTAAGTGAGAAGGTTAAGCAACTTTCTCATGGCCAACCTTCTCATGAATATTTTCAGCACTAAGCTTCTCATTGAACTTTCTCAACTAGCCTTCTCATTCAACCTTCTTAAGCTTGAAAAACTTTTGTTTTGTCATCCTTTTAGATTTCACCATCTTTTTGTTGATTCTTCTTGAGGACTCTGATGGTAAACTCTTCTCTTATTGGTTTGAAAACTTCTTAAGATCAATCAATGTGGAAGTTCTTCATTTTCTTGAACTTTCTCAGAGTCTTCTTAGAAACTTCTCATGTTGAACTTTCCCATGTTCTTTAGGAGCTTTCTCAAGTTTCGCTTGAACTTTCTCAAGTCAAAATTTGATCTTCTTACCATTTTCTAATTACTCAAAAGCTTCCTTAAAACTTGTTTAGTCTTGAAAAAACTCAATAATAGAAAGAACTACTCCACAAAGATCATGATAAGCATTAAGAATATCCAAACATAATTTTCAATATAGTTGTTATTATCAAAACATAATATACATTATAAAGCACAAAAGGGCTTTGGAACTTACATCTAATTTTTAAATTGGCGTTGTAATAGCTTCTTGTCGTAGCTTGATCTGCCTTCATCGTGGCAATCTCATTATCATTTATGAGGAATTTTATGGCAAAGTGCATAGTAGAAACCATAGCTCTGAACACGTTTAGGGATAGCCTACTAAGAATAATGTGGAGGGGTTGTCGACAACTTGGAACTTTACTTTGACTGTTTTGATCCAATATGACTTTATCTCCAGCATATCCAATGAGTTTCCCAGTAAATAGCAATAACTCGTGCTTAGGGAGTTCCAATCTCCTGAAGACATCCATGAACATGATGTTGCCAAAGCGTCCTTCATCAACAAAGATCCTCTTGACTTCTGTGTTGGCTAGTACTCCTGAGATGACTAAAGGATCATTATGTTTCGGGATGATGTCTCTGTAATCTTCATCAAAAAATAAGATTGGTGGTGTTTTCTACGGTCGACATCTTGTTTTTGAGATGAGTCAGAAAGCTACATTGAGGATAGCTTGAAGATGTCATTTCCTTGAGGCATGGGATTTGCCACCTCTTGCGAATTCACCTAACATTGTGTTTATTGTCTTGGTGATATTGGTCTGTCGTTGGTCTTTATCTCAAGGTGATGGATCACGAGGGGGATGATGGTCATAGGCTGGTCTTGATTCCCGGGGTCCGCTTTCTCTTCAATGATCATCCCTAAGTGGTGATCGCCTTCTTGGATTAGGAGACTAGTTTCTCTATGGACTATAGCTCCTTTTGCGGTAGTTGTAAGGCCCACATTGTGACTAGATGAGAGTCTTTCTTGGATGAGAGTCTCGATCATTTCCTACAGCCAAATGCAATCCTTCGTGTGATGACCATAATCGCCATGGTACTCATAACGTTTGGACTTATCTTTGTTTGCTTGCTTCTTGAGAGGTAAAGGTTTAAGAAGGCGATTGATCTCAGTGTGGTAGAGTTCATCCAAGATCTTACTCCTAGGGACTTTAGGAGGAGTGTGTTCTTCAAACTTTCTCCTTAGGAGTCCCTTAAGAGGGTTCCAAGATGGCCATGGTTCTTGATTATTCTTGGGTTGTGAATCCTCCAACCTTTCAATGTTTTTCTTTGCTCTATTCTTCTCCTCCATGTTAATGTATTTTTTGGACCTATTTTTGAGGTTATCCAGGTTCATTGGAGGTTTATTCGCATGTGAGAAGGTGAAAGGTCTTGGGCGTAGGCCTACAATGATGGTGTGCATGGCCATTGCTTTGTCAAGGTCCTTGATCTACAATACTTCCTTGTTGAATTTGGTCATATAATCTCGGAGTAATTCATCGCATCTATGCTTAAAGTTGATAAGGATAGCCAAAGTCTTAGGATGCACTTTACTGGTAATGAAGTGTAAGAAGAACTTGGTACTGAGTTCCTTAAACTCGTTCACTGACCTTAAAGGCAGAAAGGAGAACCACTTCAAAGTGTCTTTCTTGAGGGTCCCAGGAAAGGTGCGATACATGATGAGGTCGGTGCTCCCTATGAACAACATGGATGAGGTGAACAAGTCTATATGCTCTTGGGGATCCGTGGTGTCGTCATACGGATCAATGCTTGCTGATATTTTGAATTTTGTGGTCAATTGAAACCCCATAACAAAATTTGAGAAGGGATGATTGAACTGGTGTGGAGCCTTGTGACGTTGAGTTAGTTATGAGGCCACAAAGTTCTTAAGAGGGTGGTTGTTGTCTAGGATTCATCCTTGGTTCGCACTCATTTCATTCTCTAGGAATGTTTTCAACAACTCTCTCTAGATGGACGTTCCTTTAGAGTTTCGCAATTTGTCTACTCTGAAGCCAAACTATAGCTTGGAGTTCTTGATAGGTCGGCTCTAGCTGCCCGAACTCCTCCATAGGGGGTGGCGAGGCCACATCATAAAGTTGCATTTCATGTGGTGGTGGAACTTGCATGACAGACCTTAGGTGATTGTCTGGGCCATGCAATGGTAGGGCGATGACCTCGTTGTGGTTGAGATTGGCAACATTCGTGAGGGAGGCTTTTTCCCCGCCTTATCGCAGGCCTTGGTTGGTTGCAGCTTGTTTCCTGGTATTAACCATGATGGAGTTAGGAATCGTAGGTTAACATTCCCACAAGCGATGAAATGTTCAAACCTAGGATCAGAGAGTATACCTAATCACATTTCAAACAGTTGAAGGTGGCAAAAGGTGGTTTCTCCTCCTTACACAACAATAGAGATGAGGCGATGTGCTTATAAGGCACTCTAATGCTCAAGTTAGGGTTAGCACTAGGAGGGAGACAAATACTAGCGTAGATGTATGCTTGAGTGGCCAAACCTTATATTTTTAGTGAGGGATTACTTGCTAGGGAAGTAATATCTTAGGAGATAAGTTTCCTTTAAATATGATTCCATGTAGTTATGGGGAGATATGATCCTAATTATCCTTATTAAATGAAAAGTTTTGTAAAGTTTTAGTGATTTTCTAGAAGTTGGGCTGATAAATGAGCCTTTATTGGGCTGGCCAAATTGGGCTACTTTTGTTGGGCCCGGGATCTAAGATATCGGTCTAGAACAAATGGTATTAAATTTTGAGTTAAATTCGATGTAAGTTTTTACACTATCATCTAAAATAACGTGATTTTCTTAAATAATAATTATGATAGCCAAACTCTTTTAATGATTTGACTTAATATAATTATAAATGATTTGATTTTTTTATTTTTCAAAGTATCCTCTCACTCGATAGGTGAGAGACTAATCTCTTAAGGTATGGTCAGACGCCTAAATTGAGTCTTCTCCCAACAGTATTATTTCTATATACATAAATCCCAGAATTGAAGCGAAGACTACATGTTTAAGAGACCCGAACATCTTCCACTTGAACTAACACATGTTGGTCATACATGATTAGATTATAGTATAAGAAAGTTCCACATCATTTCAATAAATAATTAAGTTTAATTAATAATTCAATTTATCATATAAACTTTTAACTCTTTATTAAAAAAATTGCACTACATGGTTCACTAACGGTGTACAAACTTTTTATATTGTTATTGGTTAAAAATTAACTCTTCAATTTTTTATTTTAATTATTTGAAGACATAGTATATAAGATAATCTATCTCATTTTTATAAAACTCATCCCAATTTAATTATAATAAAATTAAAAACTTAAACTTTTTTAAGAAAATATTTGGTACTCAAATAGTCAATCATCTACCCAACAGTGGATGGTCACATTGAAAGTGTGTTGTAATCTTAGACAAACTTTACTTACAATATTAGATATTCAAATCTTAGAGTCGACACTTTTAGGATGACTTACCTAATGAGTAATGACCACCCCTAACCTGATGGTCAATTTCATAATAATGTTTGTAGAGATACATTGACCAAAAACAAAATATAGTTAATAATCTAAGTATCTCTTGCGAAATAAATCATTTAATGGAATATTTAGTTACTAATTAATTATCTTTGTTTCTACCATTACTTGGTGTTTAAATTGTACAATTTAGGAGTATATAACAAAACTCTAAATTGTATGTAATGCGGAGATCAGAAAGAAAATAAAGAGAAGAGAAAAAAGTTCTTTTGTTTGAGAGTTTAAAAATAGATAAGAACTCAAGGTCAAGGGGATATATTCTCCTCAAAAGAATGAATTTTTGTTTCCATAAAATTGGAGCGGAATAGGAAAATTAAATTTTTATAGGTCTTTTTAATTTTTTTATGATTTAATTTTTAAACCAAATAATGAATTTTTCTTTAGTTCCTTTATTAATCTTTCAAAGTAACTTTGTTTTACCCATTTCTATTTATACTTATTCCCTTATGTTTCATTAATAAATAAAAAAATCCAAATAAAGTGTTACTTTTCATTTGATGGAATATTTTGTTAAATGGCCAAATTTTCTCCTTAAATTATGAAACAAACTATTAAAAGTAAAACATATAATTAGGTGTTAAAATAGTATATTCTTCATTCATCCACTTTTATTTGTTTATTAAAGTTATTGCACACATTAAAAAGTTATTGAATAGCCTTAATTATAAAGAAAAATAATTGTATTTTACTAAACTACCTTTATTGAAAAACTTGAAATATTATTATCACTTTACTGATCGTATTTTTTACTCATTAATATTAAGCATAAAGTTAAAAAATAATAATTAATAACTTATTGATTTTTTAAATGAATAGATATAATTGGACAAAAAAATTTAAATAGAAAAATAAAAATGGACAAATAGAATATCTAATTTTTTTCTTGGTTGGTTTGTTTTGAGAATATAAAATTGACTTCGTTTCTCATTTATGATTTATCTTCAATATTTTTTTGTTGACATTTATCATTAATATGTTACCTTAATTAATTTAATGAATCATTCCATTTGTTACTCTTTCTCAATCAATAATTTTTTTCCTTTTAACAATTATTTTTAAAAATTATTAATTAGATTTTGTTAATAAGTATTGTTGATTCAAAATATGAAATTTTTAATAAAAAATAATTTTTTTTAATTCTCAATATATGTATATTTGAATTAATTTATTTTATATTTAAAATAGTTTATAATCAAAAGTTTTCTTTTAAAATAAAAAAGAAAAAGTAATTTTTTCCTTAATAAAAAAGTGTTACCAAACATGTAGTTACTTCACTTTCATTATAAATTTCTTATTTAAATGTTGATACGCCACTTGCTATTAAGTGCAAGTGTATTTTAAAAAATAAAGTGTAAAATTTTAAAGGTTGATAGAAAAATTAAAGAAGTGAATGAATATATAAATGATTTATTATGCAAATATATATATTACAAAATCTTAATTTTTTTATATTTTAATCCACAATTCAAATCTCATATTTTATTCTATAAAATACACTCTGTAATTTTTTAAGAGCCAAATCTTGTTAGCAAAATCCTTAATGAAACTACATGATTGGACTATGGATGACCACGTCAGCAAATGGCATGTTTACACCTGTGGACAATTTGGCCGCACATGGCACCACATGATCGGCTATGGTCGACTACGTCAGCAAATGCAGAAAAATGATTGAGGGAGCTCTCTTCCCGTAGGATTACAACCAATTGTATAATCTCAACTGTTGGATGTTATGATATGAAAGAGTGCAAAAAAAAAAAAAAAAAAGGTGCACTATAAATTTTGAACTGAAGAAAACGAGTCTCAGTTTTGATTGGGTTTTATTCAGTGCACCTGAGGAAGACGATCATGGAGTGAGAGTGAGTTACCGAGTTAGGGTTTCAAACTCAACTCACCGAGTCATTCTTACCTTGTCACCCACTTTTTTTCTCTCTTTCGCCGGAGAATACTCTGCTTCAATCCATCTTTTCTTTGTTTTCTGGTTTTCCGGCGAGATTTTTCAGATATTCCGGTGACACGAGGAAAGGAACGCAATTTGATCTTTTGATCATTTGACTCCGTTTTGACCCCAAAAGGTCTTGAGTCAAAAAGTCGTCTTGCTATATTGGCTTTGATTCAGTTCTTTATTCGGTTTTATTTTGCTTATTTTGTTTTTAAAAAACAAAAAAGATAAAGATAAAATTTGTTGTTTTGGAATTCTGATAATGAACTTTCTTGTGCATTTTTGGGGCTTTCTGAGAATGTTATATGTCAGAAGAGACAATTTTTGGCAGTTTTGATGAAATTGGTTTAGTGAATTCTGCAAAGTTGAAAGCTTTTTCTGGTTTTTTTTTTCTTCTTGTATTTCAATTTTGGGAAATGGACCAGTGATTCTAGACTAAACTAAGCACAGTTGATTAACTTGTATATTTTGGAGGTTGGTCTACTCGCCTATTGAACTTGCTGAGTTGATTTTGATATTTGAGGAAAAACCTTGAAGAATTTACTGCACCTGTTTCATTCATGCTTTTCCTTTTCCAAAGACTTGACTTGTATTAATTTTTCGTATTAAATGGGTTTGTTCTATGTTGGGTTGAATTTATTTATGCCCCATTTTCAATTGATCATTTCCTAATATAGTGTTCACTGCAACAGGCAAGAACCACTTCACCATTTCAACACTTTGTCTTTTTTGGGCCTCAAAGTCAGTGGCTTTTCCTTCATTCTTTCACAAATCTTTGGCTTCAGAAAGAGCTTCACTTCAGCTTTGAATCGCTATTGGAGTTGGAAGCATGGCTGTCTCTCTGACCCGTTTCTCATGGTCCTTGTCTGGCGGAGGTGTAAAGGAGAAAGAGCTCGTTTCTAATGACTCTACTCTGAATTCATCTTCATCTTCTGAATGGGGTCTTGCTTTGAAGGAACGCGAGATGGTGAAGTTCCCTGTGGTGAAGGAAACACAGATAGCCCCATCTCACAGGAAGGTTAAAAGGAAATGGCAGAGCAGGGAAGAGAGGAGGATTGATAGAGAGTACGATGTCGTTTTGGTGCCATCTGACGGTGGTGGTGGGTGTTTCTCCGATTCTGAATCTGATTACTCAGACTGGTCCATTGGCTGGTTGGAGCCTCTTGGCTCTGATTTTCAGAGCGATGATGATGATGGGTCAAATAATAGTTTTGCAGTGCTGGTTCCTTGCTATAAGGAGGTGAAGGGTTCAAATAACGTGCTTTTGAGTGCGATCAAGAATCTCTCCAACGAATTTTCTTTGGGTAAGATGTTTACACGCGTTTCTCACAACAATATATAATTTTACATTGCATTGCCTTTTTGTTTTTACGTAAAAAAAAAAATATTGAGTTGATTGACTTCTTTATCTTGGTTCTAAGGACAAATAACTTTGTTCAGGGGATTTGTGTGTATTGTTATAAATTATGTTGAGCATAATCTTTGGAATTTTTGAATTGGTTTGGCCTTCTTGTTGATTGATTCTGATGTTCATTAGAGTTATTGGATTTTTTTTTGTTTGACACATTGGATTTGTTTTTTTCTATCATATTGGTACTTGGCAATTAGTTATACAGCTTAGTAACTCTAAGTGCAATGATTTTAATTTTAAGGCTTCCGTTTCGCTAAATCCAAATGCACAAGGCAAAGTCTTCCCATTTTTCCTAGATCTGTTTTCAATTTATGATCGATCTAAAAGGTTTTATTTATTTTATTTATTTATTTGCCGATTAATTGTGGCATGTGCATTTTTTCTTGCCTTTGTGGGTTTCGATTCCTCTTTTTTTATTTTATAATTTTTTTGGGCTCTTCTCTCTTTGATTTCTAAAGAGATGGTTTGCTTTTTTCAGCAATTTTCTTTTTCTTTGTTTTGTTTCTTTTTTGTCTCTTTCTCTGCTCTAGGACTAGGAGGTTCCCTGATCCTCTGCCTTCTACTTTTTTTTTTCTATCTTAATGAATTCTTATTTTATCAAAATAAAAAGAAAAAATTTCTCAGGTTGAAAATTTTGCTCTGACTATCAATTTTACTGAGATGTTTTTATATAAAGGAAAACTCATGCAGTGAAGTAACTTCACAATTGATTCATGGTCCTAAATTCCACATTATATAAGCCACAGTCAAATGATCGCTGACTTCCTTTTGGGATTCATCACGGTAATTCAGAAAGTAATTTGCCTACTGGAATTGATTCCAAGCGTAACATGCATGGTCCTCGTTAGCTTTAGAGACTTCATTTTTTCTCTCATTTTTAACTTCTATTTGGGTTGCAGATTAGTACTTTGGTCTTGCAATTTCTTTTTTAAAAAATAAATAAATAAATTTCATGATGAGATTACATTAGATCATATTATGTTGATCAGATATGTTAAGTAGATCAATTTTTCTTTCTTAGAACTATTATTTACTTGCTTATGTACAATGAGCTCTTGTTTCCCATATCTTTAAAGTTGGTTGTACGTTGATATGCAAAACTTGGTCATCTTGTTTCTTAAAGCCTAGGACATAAGGATCAACTGGATTGAGCTTATAAGCATAACAACAATTGCATACTCCAATCTGCATGTGGAGCCTTGAGCCATAAAGGCTTTGACCTGTTGATCTTGTAACTTGAATAAAACGACAAATTGGAAATTATTGCATTTAAAATAACATAATCTGCTTTTTTTAAATGAGCTATTTGTACAAGTCAAAACTACTTGGGAAGTTTTGTCGTGTAATGGATGGTGATGTTTTTTGCTCCATACTTGTGTTGGACATCCATCGAGTTTGCATTCATTCACAGTATGAATTAGTCTTATGACATGTTGACGCATTTTGCTAGAATATTTGCATCTGTCTTTTTAAGAGACTATAAATATGTCATCCATACTTACTAATTTTTGGGAGTCTGATTGAATATGCAGCTGGGAAGAATTACATGGAACAATGGCTGGTGTCTCTTCAGAATTTTGAAGCATAGAAAGAAACTACTTTATCTTCTATGACTATGGACCTTTGTGACAAATCGCTACAAGTAACTAGGAAGTTAATGAAGAGTACAATAAGAACCGCTGAAGTCCATTCTCCCAGGGCATGTTACTATACCTAACGCCAGTAGAGGCTTAAGTGCCTAGTCTCTTCATTGTAGATATCACTTTCTATTGTCTTATGTAGAAATAGAAAAGGTAGCAAAAATGTGACAAAAAGATAGAGAGAGAGAGAAGCTAGCAAAATTAACCATAAAAAAGCAAAAAACGAAAATTCCAGATCTATACGCTTATTCTAGTTTTTTTGGGCCTAATGGAACGCTAATCATTCTATCTATGTGGTGAGGACAGACCGATGTGCATTCGTAGACATTTATGTTATTAAGTATTCACTAATATTGTGTTGATAAACTATGTACCAAAAAAAAAAATTGTGTTGATAAACTTGTCGTTGATATGCTTTTGGTATCTGGAGGTGGCACATGAAGAGGTGGGTTTTCTACTTCTGCAACGCAAAACTAGTGAACGCTAATCATTTTAATGTCATGTCCTCATAAATGCATTTTGCAGGCTTATTTTCGCCCATTTCTTCCCTTTCTTGTCCTCTGTAATTCTGAAAAACTCTTTCAGCAAAATTGTGGCGTCTGATGTATTGGACCACATGAAGCTGCAGTGAAACCAAGGCAATAATTGATCACATGTGGATTGGTGGCATTTTGCAGGCTGAAAGTGATTTGTAACCGAAGGTTCATTAGGTACTCGCTATTGTCACGCCTCCGCAGTCTCATTCAGTTTGTGCTTGGTGCCTGGTGATTTGATTCTCTGGCTGTCTATCACATTTTTAGGTCCATGTGCACTCGATAGATGAAACACATAGAAAAGAACGGTTTAAAGTGAATATTTTCCCCAAATGGATGAGATGAGAAAATGACATCTCCTTTATGATTAGGTGTTTGGAATGGGAAGGAGTGAAAAAGAAAAATATTGCTTTATTATTTGAGAGTTTAACGAAACAATGAAGGAAAATTAGAAATTTTATATCTACTTAAATAAAATTAATGGATTTATTTTTAACCTCAATCTATGCCATGTATATAAATAAATAATAATTAAGATTTAAAGTATAAATTATTTTGAAAGGACAAACATGAGACATACATAATTGATCTTCATTGAGTGATTATGAATAGTGCATGTGTCATGAGAAGAGAAACTACCTCCTTTTTTATATGCTTACAAATTATTGTGATATTAATAGGACAATCACATCACATATAATATGAGAATAGAAGTTTCTTTTTGTATTTATAATATGAGTTAATATACTCATCATAAAAAATTTATACACAATATATATAAACTCAAATGACATTATATAAGTGGTAAGTACTTATAAGAGCTCAATAACAACATTGATCACAAATGGGCTAAACAATAGATGTTCCACAATATTGACATTCAATTAATTCAAGTTTTAGAAAAGGACAAAACTTAGATAAAATTTTTTAGGTGATTGTGGTGTTTTTCTCCAATAAAAACATCACATGTGTACATTTTTCTACGGCTTATCAATGAAAACTTTAAAAAAAATGATGAAGTGGTTAAAAAATAGAACACATGTTATATTTTTATTAGAGAATATGACACATTATATTTTTATTAGAGAATAGCACCACAAGCACCTAAAGAACTTTACTTAAGTTTTATCCTTTAGAAAATTAGTGACTATGCTGGTTCACACTTAATAAAAAAATCTAACAATCTCCCACTTGAACAATATAGGCACATATCTTAAATAAAATATCTCTCCGGATTAATGTGCTCACAAGAATGTCAACTATAAGCAAGCACTTACAATCATCAGTCCAAAATAGAATTACAAGCACTTCAACAAATGTAGAAAATTGTACACGATAGGAGTATTGATATAATACATGCAAGATACTTATAATACGGTGACCTAACAAAATGTGGAATGTGGATTAGAGGGAAAGCACAACAAAATTACATGCAAAAACTATGATCAATGTGCAATATCCAACAAAATGACCCTAGCATCCACCAAGAATGTCTATTGAGATTCAACAAAATATCTCAATACAACAAAATGAGACCGAGTGCTAAAGTCTCCAGCAATACGTCATACCAAGCACAGATAATAGTTAACAACATATTACATATGACAACAAAAGTTTTAATAAGTCTTTAGACAATATAATTGTAATTATAGTGTACACTCTCCTATTAATCCAACATTATCAAAATAAAATAACACAAACATTAATAACGGGACTATCAACTCTTTGGTAGAGTACTCAATGTGAATCTAAAACTCATCATATATCTTCAACAACACAAGTATCAAAATAAAGAGAAATACAATATTGCAGAGTAATTCAAAATTGTGGTCATAACAATACAAACAATACCAAGCCAAATGTATACAAAATTTGTCAACCATAGAATCTCACAAAATTACTTTACTGTCAATTACATACTCTGCTTTCATAATTATGGATGTCATAAGTGTACATGACACTTTACAATAGGCCAGCTCCTCTTTGTCATTGCAAACATAAAACCACAAAAGAATTTTTCACAAAAAAAAATGTAATCTACATTTTACAAAACCATAATGACCATTTAAAATTTGACAACATATGAGTGAGATAAAAAATTCCCAATATAGGATCACTTGCAAGCTTTCAACAACTCACTCAAAACTTGAGTGTTACAACAACAATAATAACAAACACATACACACTTGAGCACCAAATTAGGTTACCAATAGCAGAAGCATATAGGACCTATATTTATCCACTACTAAGGACACAACAACATATAGTCTCTAACTCCCTCAACAACAAGGTCACAACATTAATGGATAGCAAGATCACAACTATATTGTAAAGTTTCTAACAATAGTTTCCTTATGAGGCAATCTGTCAATAAAATACAATTAGCACCAAGAACATTAATAACAAAGTTGCTCCCACTTACCTATGACAACATGCATTGATACTGATAATAAAAATACCAAAATAAAATAACAATGTCTGACAGCCCGCATTAAACCACATAAAACAACTTGACTTGCACTTAATCATTTATTTGCCTCAAATATTAGGTTATACACATATGATAGAGTTTACATATTCACAAAAAATACTTCAAGAGAACAATAATTACAAAATTTGCATTTTTTTCAAAAGGTAAAGAATACTTGGTCCATGCTAATTGTTAGGCATTCCATAAAATCAACCTATAAACACATGGATTTAAGCATATATACATTTACTTTATTCAAGAAACTAAGTTGTTGAAATTGAGCATCATAGGTATAGAAGTTTTAACTCAACAAAATTTATCAAAATATATATGATATTAACAAAAGAAATTTCATAAAGTGATCAATACAAAAATTTAGGTTTATCAATAGTATAAGATAATTGTGGGAGTTTATTATATTACAATACACTCTAGGAGATTCAATAATATCCTCAATAAGTGCCAACGATAAAGCGATGACAGACCAAAAAGGAAGAGAAAACCATACACTAAAACATTTAACATACTTAAGCAACAATAATTATATTGATTTTCTCTTATTCAATTAACTGGGTAATTAATTGAACTAGAGCTTATAACTAAGTGGCTTCAAACTCAAAAGTGGGAGTGAATTGAGTTTGTACAAGATTTTTGAAAACTTTTCTAAAAATACTTGTTTATCAATTTTTATTGAAACTATTAATTTTCATAATTGAATAGATAGATGGGGATGAGAACTTTTCACTCTAAAACAACCAAAAATCAAAGTATTTAAGAGAACATATAGCTGTAAAAAACACAAATATAACAGAGATAGAGTTGAGAGAGTGCAAATACCAAGATTTATACTGATTCATCAACTCTTTGTGACCTACATCTAATCCTTAAGTGATTTACCTGAGATTTTATACTAATCTTCAAGTTTCAACAGGTGCTTGCAACCTTTACGTCAAAGAGCACCCACAAAACCCTTAGGATACCTCACCCTTAGTATTTGAGCCTTACAATAAGGGATACCTCATCCTTTTATCTCTTGAAGGATACCTCACCCTCTTACAAAGATTTATAAGATGAAGAGAATATTGAAACTCTCAGAAGAGTGGATAACACAAATTAAAGTTCAAGTGATATCAAAGAAACACACACTAAAGTTCAAAACAATAGTTTATGAGAATAAGCTGATAAAACTCATAATGAAAGCTCAAGAATGATTTTTCATATGTTTTCCCACTTAGTTTATGTCCCCAAAGTCTTGCATTTAAAACCCATGAGTAAATAGAACCATTGGAGGTGGTTGAGAGCATTAAATGCTAGCAATTAACCATTAAATTCTGATTTTGGAAACCTAAATAACAGATTTTTGCAACCCAATAATCTATTATCTGTGTGTAAGTACAACAACTTGCTTTAGAAAGACCGAAATAACATATTATTGTTTCCTGATAATAGATTATTTGTATTCTTATAAAATCCTAATGTGCGCCAATAATATGTTATTTTATGGCCATAATCTATTATTGCTTTTTTTAAAAACAAAACACGCGCCTTACTGACTTATTCAATAACCTGCCATGGACTTCTCATAGCCTGTTATTGATTTTAAAAACAAAATGTATGCCTCACTGTTATGGACTTCCCATAACCTGTTATTGGCTTCCCATAATTTGTTATTGCTTCTAAGAAAAGTTGGATTTAAACATCTTTTGCAACCAAAATTTCCAAAACATTTCCAACTTTTTTTAACTCATTTTTCACAACTTGATAAACATTTTCACAAATATAAAACATGATTTTTTTCATAAAGGCTTAAGTTGAATATAATAACGAGACATGAGCCTAGTGTGATTCTTTTTTACCTTTACACAAGATCTAAGTCTTGTAAGCTAAACTTAAAGGTTCTTACGACTTGATCTTAACACATCCATTTCTTCCTTATTTGTTATCATCAAAACCATTGTCATAGCCAATTGCATTTTCCTCATTTTTTATGATAACAAACAACCATTAAGAAAAGAGTTAGTTCAAATAAATTGGAATTCATGAAGGGTAATAAAGTCTTACTCCCTTTTATTTCTCAAGAGGTGATTAAATCAAGATTGCGTAGCTCCCCCTTAATTTTGGAATTCCAAGACCATTAAGACTTGTACATTTTTCTCAATATTACCTTTTCTCAATAGCCATTTTCTTTTCCCCTTTTTGTAATGATAAAAAAATATATGCAATAGATATTATTGAAAAAAAGAAAATATCTTAAGGAAACACAAAACCATTGCCATAACTTAACCAAATAGCATTATATCATAAACATTATAGCAAAATATCCAATCATGTTAAGCCATTGTCATGATCAGCATAACCAAAATATATACCCATCTAAGGTTAGATTAACATGATATAGACCAAAAGTACTAATTGACCCACATAGTTCAAACATAAGATATTCAACAGAAATGTAAAAGCTAAGATTGAGTTAGATAACTAATAATGAGCAACCCATGACAAAAGCCCCATGGTCCTACATGGTGGTGGAAAGCGGCGCTCAATTGCATCAAAGCGGTCATAAAGCTGTTCTCTATATAGACTTGAAAATCAGCAAGTTGGCCTTGAAGACCCACAATGGCAGCTAGAATTCGGTCTTCATTTTCAAGAAGGGTAACTAGATCTTCTCCTTCCTCTTGTCCCGTAGCATCAAGCCCAACACCATACGTCCAAACCCCATGTTCTTTCTTCATTCTCATATGGTTAAGGATGAACTTGGTGAACTTGTGATGATTGGTGAGTTGTATGACTCCTTCAACACTCAAATTCAACCTATACTGATTAAGAATCATAGTAATCATGATGGCATACCGGTGATCCATCATGAGCTTCCCTTTTGCCTTCATCATGTAGTGCATGATGTAGAAAGGTCAATTAATATGCATCCTCTATTTTATAGCCCACAACAAAAAAATGTCCTCCTCTTCAAGCAAGGCATAGTTGCTTGCCCTCGGAACAAAAATGTGTGCCAGAACATAGTGAAGAAGGCGATCCTCAAGATTTAGGATACCAGCAGTAAAGGAGCCCTCTGGTATGTCAATGACTGGTTTAATCATTCTCCTGAAAGCCTCTGTTCTATCATATCATTCCTAATCCTTGTGACTATCATTCATCAAAGTTTGCTTGGAATGGGTTAGACCAAAGAGACAAACCTAATCAGCGAGTTTCACAATGATTTTGTGTCTCTTAATCTTAGTAACCAGATTGTCCCCAACAATATCAAGATTAGTAATAAAATACTTTTGTAAGATCAAGATAATAATCACAATGGGTAGTGACAAAGGTTCTTACCCCTTAGTGCTCCAAAAGCTCAGTGACATTGAATCGTTCTTTGACAAAAAATTCGAAATCCATCTACTTGGGCTAAATCAAACTTCGTGCTTGAAATTGGAGGAGGAATTTGTTCATTTGATTAGTACAAGAGAAGAACCTCTAGTTGTCCAAGCTAAGCAGTAGATCCGAATCAACATTTGAAGGGATCTTAGTCCATGAAGGATTCTTAGTTCGTGCCTTCTTTGGGTTTGAGCTGCTAGCCATGGTGGAAGGAGATTAGGGCTTAGTTTGGGTGAGTGGGAGTGTGGAGTAGGATGAATTTTTAGAGGAATTTCCAGGTTTTAATAAGTGGGAAGTTACAGATTTGAGAAGAAAATGTGTTTAAAAGGTGGATTTAGGTGGGTTTTAAGGTGGGTGAGAAGTTTGAGGGAGTGCATATGAGTGGGTGGTTGAGAGGAAGGAGAAGAAGATGATGAAAGGGGGGCACATATAACTGAGAACACCCCTATTTTCTGTTTTAAAGTGACCCATAATCAATTATAAGAAGTGTCATAATCAGTTATGGTGTTAAATAAAAGGGTCATGTTCTACTAGAACATGCGAATAACCAATTACAACATATGGGTAATCGATTATTTGCATTTGAACTGGAGCAGATGGTTCTGTTTTAGCTTCAGTAATCAATTATGCCTCCTTCTATGATCGATTATTTACATTTTGAAATAATATGGTAGCATTCTAACTTGTTGAATAATTGATTAGTCTCATTTTCTAATTGATTATTGGTCCTTCAAATACACTTCCAAGTGGCCAAAACACAAATAAAAAATTATTTGCTCTTCATAACCTATTATCCAACATTACAAAACTAATTTTTCATATGAACTTGGCCCTTTAATCAATTGGCCAAGACTTCTAATTGATTATTTTCACTTCTCAACATTTTCCCAGCCACTGTAGACACCAAATAATATATTATCTATGCCCAAGTATAGATTGTTCTTCTCCAAAAGCATCAAAACACACCTTGCACTAACAAGAACTTGAGATTTGAGATTGGGGGACTGAGTCATAAACCAAGTACTTTCAAAACAAATTTAAGGGAACCTTTGATGCTCAAGTCAGTAATGGATTCAAATAAATAATCATAATAAAATGCATCAAACACAAACATTCATTCAAATGCAATATTGATCAGTTATCCTGAGCTCTCCTCTTATGTAAAAGAAACTTTCCTTAGCCAAAGGTTTTGTAAAGATATCAGCTAGTTGTTTTGATGTTTCCACAAACTCAAGCACACAATCTCCTTTTTGCACATGATCTCTTATAAAGTGGTGCTTTATTTCTATATGCTTGGTCCTTGAGTGAAAAATTGAATTTTTAGTTAAGTTGATAGCACTAGTGTTATCACATCCTATAGGGATATGATCAAGTTAGAGTCTATAATCCAAAAGTTGTTGCTTCATCCAAAAGACTTGAGTATAACAACTTTTGACTACAACATACTTAGCTTCAGTCGTAGAAAATGTCACACTATTTTGTTTCTTGCTATGCCAAGAAACTAAAGAGCTTCCAAGTAAGTGAGATGTCCTACTAGTATTCTTCCTATCCATTTTGCATCTCACAAAATTGGAATCGGAATAACCAACCGAACTATATAAGGCATCTTTGGGGTACCACAAGCCTATTTGTGTTGTACCTATAAGATATTTCATGATTCTTTTTACAGCACTTAAGTGAAATTCTTTAGGATTATCTTAATATCTTGCATACATGCACACACTAAACATTATATCTGGCTTACTTGTGGTAAGATAAAGGAGTGAGTCAATCATACCTCTATATTTCATGATTTCTATGGATTTACCTCATTCGTCCTTGTCTAAATAGCAAGAAGTGCTCATTAGGGTAGCCATTTCTTTAGCGTTGTCCATTCCAAACTCTTGAGTAACTCCTTGCAATACTTAGTTTGACTTATGAATGTTTCATCTATTATTTGCTTGATTTGAAGTCCTAGGAAGAAGTTGAGTTCACCCATCATTGACATCTCAAATTCACTTTGCATGAGGTTAGCAAACTTCTTATACAAAGACTCATTAGTAGCACTAAATATAATATCATCAACATAAATTTGCACAAGGAGAATGTCATGCTTTTTGTTTTTGATAAAGAGTGTAGTATTAACCTTACCTCTAGAAAAGCCTTTTTCTAAAAGAAACTTGTTCAACCTTTCATACCAAGTTCTAAGAGCTTGTTTTAGACCTCACAAGGCCTTTTTCAATTTGAAAATATGGTTATGCAGCTTATAACTTTCAAAACCAGGAGGCACATACACTTCTTCTTGAATAAAACCATTTAGAAAAGTATTTTTTACATCTATTTGGTAAAACTTGAAATCCATGATGCATGCAAAAACAAGTAGCATTATAATAGCATCTAATATAGCAACAAGGGCATATGTTTCTTCATAATCAATTCCTTCTTCTTGATTATATACTTCAAATACAAGCCCAACTTTATTTCTTATTATTATTCTCGTTTCGTCAAGTTCGTTCCTACTCATTTAGTGCCAATCATTGAATGATCATTAGGTTTTGGAACAAGTTCTCAAACTGGATTCCTTTCAAATTGATTTAATTCTTTTTGCATGACTAAGATCCAATGTTCATCAATAATAGCATCATCTAGGTCTTTAGGTTCAATTTGAGAAATAAATGTCATATGGTTACATGCTTCTCTAAGAGAGTTTTGAGTTGTTACTAATAGAGAATTTTCAAGTAATAAAATTATCCCTTACTTGCAAGTGCACAAGATCAATGTAATATTTGACAAATATAAGGGTATCGTACCTACAGAAAGTGACATGATTAACTAAAATTTAATATCTACCTAAATTAATTTAAAAAAAGAGATTTTTATTTCATTTAATTAAACTGAGAATATAAATTACGTGCTAAACTAAAACTAAAATTAAATAATAAATCTAAATAAAATGACTTAAATTAAAATGCAAGAGCAATTGAAGAACAATTCTAGGATCTCAAATCCATCACTAATCATGTAAATATGAATTTAACTTGAATGAGAACTAATTTTGTTATATGGAGTGTCTAAGGCTACAAGCTTTGATTACTACTAAAGATTATTGAAAATTAATTAATGACATAATTCATCTAAAATAATATGACCTATTCAAATTATAACTTAAACCATTTAACATAATATAAACTATTCAATTCTTAGATCACAAAAGTAATGGATACTATTGCACAACTCATACCAAAGACTACAAAAATTAGGCATGTGATTAAAATATATCAATTTAAATTTACTAATTGGCTATAAGATAATCAATAAAAATTAAATTGAATAAAAATTAAAGATTAATAATCATCAATATTGTGCAATTATAAAACAAAGAAAAATATTTTAAACAAAGTTAAATCATCTAAAACAAAAGGTTAGTGTTTCATCTTAATCCTAGAAAATAAAATTAGTTATTCATGACAAGAATATCAAACACAAAGAGAGTAAAAAATCCATAAAGATGAAAATTTTCTCCTTGACTACGTTTGTGCCGCTGTTGTGCTATCCTTATTTTCTTTCACCTCGTGTCGTGTGCATGTTCTCGTTCCCCACCGTTATTTCCCTTTTTTCCTGGACGTCTCTTCCTATATATATATATTGGGTGTAAAATCTCAACTTTTGACTTTCATTTTGTTTAATTATTTGCACCATGGGCCCATGTGGCTTCCAATTATTTCCAACTTGCTAAATGTCACTCATTCACTTTGGGCCATCTTTCAATTTGTTCCAGCATTTTTGTTTGTTTCTCTTGCTTTGTGAGTTTTGTGATTGTAGACTCCACATTGTAATATGATTCTTCCACATCATTAGAAGTTGTTACTTTCTTTAAATCCTATAATTATAATAATAATTAAATAAAATTAACATCTCTCAATAATTAAATAATAATAATAATAATAAATTAAAATTAATTATATTGAGTTATAATAATGCCTACTTTTTATAGGAAAAATATGTAAAATTAGGTTATTATCAGTTACGACTTTTGATACATCTCCAATTACTTTATTAAGAGGATGATATCTTGAAGTCCTTTATTCCTTGGGAAGATCCATGACTTGTGATTCCTCTTGTTTTAGGGGTTCAACTTGGCTTTCTTCTTGCTTCTTTGCTTCTTTGCTTCTTTCTCCTTGTCATCCAAGTGAGTTTTTGTTAAAATTTCTACAACATCATTAACAAATTCTTTTTTCAATCCATTGGGATCATTCTTATCAAATGCAACATGTATGAACTCTTCTATGATCATAGTTGTTTTATTATAAATTCTAAAAGCTTTACTGTGAGTAGAATGCAAAGAAATATACCCTTATCGGATTTTGCATCAAATTTGCCTAAGTTATTATTTCCATTATTCAAAATAAAACATTTGCATCCAAAAACATAAAGGTGAGAGATATTTAGTTTCCTTCTCTTGTATAATTCATAGGAGTTTTTGATAACACTGTATTTTATACATTTTGTAACCTTCTCACTAGGCTTCTTAAGGTTCAATTAGGCTTAATTAAGTTGGTTTTGACACATTTTATGATTTTGAGCCAAATTGGACAATTAAATAAATTATTGCATAAATTAACCGTAATTATCTCTTTGGCAATGTTTAGTAAACTGGCTATAATTTGAGTTGCAAATATCTGATTGATATGATTTTGGTCTTGTAGAAAAGTTTAGACAATTCCCTACAACTTTGATGTTGAACACTTTTCCAGAATCAGACTCCTTGGAGGTAATATTGGGCTTTGAAGTCAGAATAGAGGAGCTGAAACCAGGTCTAAAACACTCTGCAGTAATTGGACCATATCTTGAGTTCTAGGCATGATTTTGGACTCAAACCAAAGCCATTTTAAAGCAAATATTCAGGCCTACAACTTTCATGAAGACTACTTCTCTCAAAAATGAAAAAATGACTGGATGCACGGTTTATTGTGCATTTACTCAATTATTATTTTAAAAAAAAAGAAAAAAAAAAAAAGAGCAAATGGAAAAACGTCATTCATGACGTTTATGACTCAATTTGTTTAATTGTACAAGCCACTTTAGCCACAAGTGACACAATTTGCCTATAAAAAGGCTATAGAATTCGACGGAGATTCACAATTCAAGCATGAAGGAGAATTTGGAGAGGAGAATTTAATTCGGAGAGGGTTTTTTGGGCGGTGCCACTGCTCTCTCCTCGCCTCCCTCCAATTTTCTTTCTCTCTTTTTTCTTTTTA
Source organism: Ormosia semicastrata (assembly GCA_029884595.1). Classification (NCBI taxonomy): domain Eukaryota; kingdom Viridiplantae; phylum Streptophyta; class Magnoliopsida; order Fabales; family Fabaceae; genus Ormosia; species Ormosia semicastrata. The sequence goes on along the minus strand of JAQQTO010000035.1, from coordinate 5,084,849 downwards.
TAATTTATATGTAAATAAGTTTTAGTCTACTTGGGTCAAAGTGTGAAGCTCTTGGTAATAAAATAAGGTTAGATTTATTCCTCTCTTGTGCTTTAATGATTTATATTTTTAAGTAGTTATTATGCGTGTTATATTTTATTTCTGATAATTTAGAAACTACCTTTGTAAAGAAGAGTTCTTGATTTATTATAGACAAAATATTGGCACAGTAAATGCTTTAACCCATTTACAAGTGGTGGTAATAATTAAAGAAAATATAATATAATTACGTATATTATTTTATTTCGTATTGTATTTTATTTCCAATCAATTTAGAAACTCTCCTTGTAAAGTGGAGTTCTTGATTTGTTGTAGACAAGAGATTAGCACAATAAATGCTTTAACTCATTTACAAGTGTTGGTGTTAGAAACTCTCCTTGTAAAATGGAGATTTTGATTTATTGTAGACAAAATATTGGCACAGTGAATGCTTGATCCCATTTATGAGTGATGATATTAATAGATGATTAAAGGAAACATAATATAATTACGTTTATTATTTTAATGGACTTTTAACGTTGTATTTTTCGATTGGAACCTCCATGTTGCGAGAATTCTAATTGAGTTATAAAAGGAATTAATCTTACTTTTACTTTATTTACCAAGAGTGGATCATTTTACCCAAGTAAATAATTTTTATCGTAGTAACAAAATATTTACCTTACCATAATTAATCTTCATCAATTTCCTGTGGATCGACCTCGGACTCACCGAAAAATTTATTACTTGAGACAACCTGCACTTGGGTTTATAAATACAACAATTAAAAAGTGTGCATCAGTTTTCTTTAAAACTGGCATTATTATGGCCTTATTCATTACATAGCAATTGGTACTTACAGCATCCGCCCAAAAATACTTAGGAAGGTCAGACTCATTGAGCATAGTTCTAGTTATTTCTTCCAAAGATCTATTTTTTTTCTCTACAACTTCATTTTGTTGTGCAGTTTTAAATGCTAAAAAATTATGTTCAATGTCATTTTCATTACAAAAGGTTTCGAAATCTTGATTTTCAAACTCCACCGTGATCACTTCTAATAGATGCAATATTAGAACTCTTTTTATTTTAAATAACTTTGGCAAATTTTCTAAAATATTTAAAAGCATCATTTTTATAGGATAAGAGCAATGTTTATATAAATCTAGAATAATCATCTACAATTATAAATGCATAGTAATTCACACCAAATCTCATTGTTCTTGATGGACCAAAAGGATCTATATGCAAATGTTGTAAATGTTTAGAAGTAGAAACAATATTTTTAGATTTAAAAGGGACATTTACTTGTTTTCCTTTCTGACAAACATCACATAGCTTATCTTTTTTAAATTTGAGTTTGGGTAGTCTAATTATTAGCTCTTTAAAGACTAACTTATTTAAGTGATCTATGTGGATATGTGCAATTATTCTATGCCAAAATCATGAATAATCTTTTTTACTCATAAGACATTTTACAATATTTGAGGATATATTATCAAGACTAATCATATATATGTTATTCACTCTATGACTAACAAACTTAACTTGCTTGTCATCTTCTCCTTCAATTATGCAATAATTTGAATAAAATGTAACTCTATTTCCTTTGTCACATAATTGACTAATGTTAAGCAAGTTATATTTGAGTCCTTCAATAAGCAATACATTATCAATAGAGGAGGAAGGTGTTTTACCAATTTTACTAACACAAAGAACTTTTCCTTTGCTATTGTTTCTATAAGTTACATATCCATGCTTCTTGGGGACTAGGAAAGAAAACTCGGAGGCATCTTCAATCATCTGTTTAGAGCAACCACTATTAAGATATCAATGTAAGTTCTTGACCTTCAAGCACGCCTACAACACACATTCAATTTTTAACTTTTTGTACCCAAAGTTTCTTGGGTTCTTGTGTATTAGTTTTGGGCAATGTATCCTTGGGAACCCAAACCTTCCTAAAACCTACATTGATGTTTTTTCTAGCATTGCATGTACTATGTCATTTCTTGCCACAATAAAAACATGTTATAAAAAGACTACTTGATGTACTTGATAGAACAAAGAAGTTCTTACAAAGCTTTTGTTGGTTTTTGGGATTATACTCCAAACCGGCCTTCGCAAAGACACATTTGTTTTTCTCAAGTAAGATATTCAAGTTATCTAGGTAAGCTTTGCAAAGGTGTTTTTCAAGTCTTCAATTTCTTTTTCAAAAGTTTTACATGAAGGGCAAGAAAAAGATGTAGATGCAAACTCATGTAAAGTATAAGTCATACATGAAGAGTTAGCATCAATCAATCCAAGAATTTCATTTTCAATTTTAAGTTCCTCAATTTCTTTGTTCAGAGTAGAAATCTTGGATTCTAGAGAGGAAATGGTTTTCTTATAAGAGGAAACAAGTTTAGCAAGCCTCATGGATTCATCAAACAATTCCTCAAATGCATCTTGCAATTCATTATAGGAAGGAAAAAAGTCAAGGTTAGAAGATACTACCTCAATGTCATCATCATTTTCCTCTTCTCCTCTAACCATGGAACATATATGAGTTTCCTCATTGTCAGAGCTATCTGTTAAGCCTATATCATTGTCATCTCATGCTATGTAAGCTCTTCTACCTTTATTCTCCTTTGAAGGCCTCTTCTCAAACTTCTCCACTTTCTTTTGGTAAATTGGACACTTCATCTTCATGTCTCCCGGTTTGCCACATTCATAGCATGTGAGAGTGGAAGAAGTTCCTTCCCTTTTGTGATAAGTCTTCTTTAGTAGGAATGGTGGCCTTTTTTGGTTTCCTTTCTTTTTGAGGAACTTTCCTAAATTTCTTCACAAGAAGACTAAGGTTCTCCTCATTAAGTTCAAGATTCTCCAAGTCATCTCCATCATTTTCATCATCATCATCATCATCATCATCATCATCAAGTGTGGAGGATGCGGCCTTAAGAGCAATTTATTTCTTCTTCTTATCAAGTTCCTCATATTAGTTGAGTCTATTCAACTCCAATTCATGCCCTTAAAACTTTTCAAAGAGTGTGGCAAGAGTCATAGTGGCAAGATTCTTTGATTCAGCAATAGCCGTTACTTTTGGTTGCCAATACCTGCTCAAATATCTTAACACTTTGTTAATAATATTTTCATTAGGAAATGTCTTTTCCAATGAAGCAAGATGGTTAACAATATGAGTAAATTTCTTTTGCATTTCTTGAATGTTTCCACCTTGATTGATTCTAAAAAGCTCATATTCATGTGTGAGAGTGTTGATTCTTGACCTCTTCGTTTCAGTAGTATCCTCATGGGTGACTTGTAAAGTGTCTCACATCTCTTGGGTTGCTTTATAATTTGATATTCTAAAGAATTCATCATATCCCAAGATTGTGGTAATGATGTTTTTAGCTCTCAAATTATATTGAACTTTCTTTTTACCCTCATCATCCAATCACTTCTTAGTTTATCAATCCTTACACCATCAACAAGATGTGTAGGGACAAACAGACTACTTTCTACAATATCACAAACATCCAAATTAATAGCTTCAATAAAAAAAATTATGCATTTTTTTCAATTCGCATATCCATCATCATTAAAAAATAGGAGGTTTATTTATGGAAGCACCCATTGATGAAAAAGGATTTGAAGCAGACATCTCTTCTCTTAAAGTTGTTAAGCTCTTTACACAAAAGTTGAGTTCTGATATCAAAGCCCTTGCATCATTGCGAACCTGCCTAAGGATCCTAGATCACAATATACAAGTCTCTCCCACTTGATAGAGCAAAATAGTTAAACCAATATTACTATAATTGCACACAAGTTTTTATTTTTTAAAATAAATATTTTAAAATATTTTGTCTATTAATGTCATACCAAAAAGTATGTCCTTTACTTACATACACAATAATAATTGCAATCCATTTAATAAATATTGAGAAAATAGTTTTGTTCAACAAAATCACTAGTCCACATAATAATATTAGATTGCTACAGAATGCCCAATTATCTCATTTGTCAAGTTTCACAAAACAATACATACATTCAATATTGCTTAAATTAATTTGAAAAAATACTTGACAATGAGCAACATTATATATATCTCAACAATTGAGTTGCCATACTGTTGTAATATCGCTTAAGGGTCTCAGACTACAATAAACAAGCAACACCCACAAAATATTAAACACTATGTCTCTAAAGCTAGTACTGAGAGGATACTAAAAACTCGAAGGGCACAACATCTAATGCACTCAACAAAACATCAAAAATCATATTAGTAAAGATAAAGTAATAGGATAAGTGCATTATTAATATGATTTCCAATGCCAACACAACAACATTATTAACAACATAACATTTTGTTATAATTAATCTTGCAAAGACGAGCTCACAACTATACTTTGTCCAAAATAGCATAAATTGAAATGACAATCAACCAAGAATAAAGTCAAAAGTATACAATGTCAAACAACTAATTTCAATGTGCTCAAAATTTATTCCAAAATAACTCTCAAGATCATATTACTCAATATTACAAAAGAGCACAATAATTTACAATATATTATGCAATAACATATGCATAAAACAACCCCAAAAATTGTTTTGGTATCTAAACTGAGTCATACATGAGAGCATCTAATATATCATAAGGCTAAGAGTATCATAATCATGCTTCAAAATTTTCAAATCAAAATTCGAAAAGTATACAATAATTTTCAATATTTTTAAATCTTGAAAAAAAATAATCAAAATGCTATATTAGTGTGATCAAAATACTCTTCACATAACTCATTCTTTACTAATGTAGGATTTCAATACTCACATTTGAATTTTCAACATGAAAATGAGATGTTCTATTCTAAATCCCTAAAATAATTAGGTTCTTATAACTTTTTATTTAATTGTATTACTTTGAAACTTATCAAACAATAAATGTGATTTTTGTTAAACTCTATTTTATTACTAAAAAATCTTTTTTGTTGAGAAAATAGGGTTAAAGACCCAAAAGAAAATAACTAATAAGTCCTTTTGAGACAGCTCAATAGGTACAACTATGGAACCATATTGCACTAACAGAAACTAATGCCTATAGTATCAAAATACATAGGAAAAAAAAGAAGGCTTTGTGAATGTTATCTCTATATAGATTGTAGGAAATGTGGCTAGGGTCACACCCAAACTTGACAAAGTTGATGGCTACTTGAGAGTGTGCAAATACTAGCCTTGTAATACAAATTCTAACTTGAGTGTGTGCCTTGAAGGTACACTACCCTTTCTCTATAGCACTACAAGGAGGCGCCACCATGCGCCACCACCTTCAATCGCTCTGATCGAGACCAAATACGTCACTCTTAATCTCGGTTTAGAACAAGCCTTATTACCATGCTTCTTAACAAACTATGATCAGGAGAGACCTAATTAAAGTACCATATCTCATTCATGTCCAAAGCATGGGAAAACTAATTATTGATGTTGAAAGTCATGCATAGCTTATTTTACGCGCTATGACCATGGCCAGTACATTCTTCATACTGAACCTCTCATTCTCACACACTTGTGTGTTCCTACATTGTAGAAGATGACTATACTGAAAAATTATCTCTATCAATTTAACCATAGCTTTTGGCTTGACTATGATGAAAGTTTAAGTACAAAGGAAAAGAAAAAAACACTTTGGGAATTTTTTTTCTTTTTATTGGTGTGAAATTATTTGACAATTCACAAGTTTTTTTTTTATCTTTTGGTCAAATTGTCATTCCATCCTTTAGGGGAAAAAAAGAAATTTAAGGAATTGGAATTCATAGAAATGATATTTTATATTCGCACTCTATAACTTGTGCATGACCAATGACCATAGAAATTATGATAAAAGAATTTGGTTGTACTTGTCTCCACCCCTTTGGCCATTTTTGTAATTGTTTTTTTCCCCTCAGGTATCTTCACATTCTTTGGGTGTGAGACTAATCCCTTCAAGTATGGAGTGATATGGTTAGGTTCTCTGCAAAAGTGACATCTCTAATATTCAAATCTTTATCCCCCTAAAAGGGCAATTCACTTACCACTACGCCAATCCCATTTTGGGTTCATTGTTGTTATTGTTGTGAAGTTACAAACTTACAGTGAATAATTGGAGTTTGACCTCCAAGTTTGAAGGCGTTTTGAGCCTTTGAGGAGCCAATTGGGCTATATGAGAAGAAAAAAAATTATAGGAAAAAGAAATCAAAGAGAATATAATTTGAAAGGAAAAAATATAAATTCTTTTTTTAATTTATTTTGTTAGGGTTTAAAGATGAAGTGAAAAAAAGAAAAAAGAATCCCTCCTTTATACAAAATAATAGAACATAAACCAAAAATAGATACTATCAATTTTAGATGATATAAAACAGTTTTGTATCTTCTCCTTTTATTCATCAACCGAAGAGGGCTTGTTATGATAAAGAAAAACATAAATTTTATTGTGGTTGGACCTAATATTACTTTTTGTTATAAAATAAATATAAAGAATTCATGAGACATAGAAGAAATGGAGGGAAGAGATGGAGAGTAAATGAGGTAATTCATTTATCTCAAAAGGTCACAAACAAAAGTACCCAAAGAGTATTTTTTTAACTCAAGGATAAGATATTCAAAACAAAAAACAAATCTTTATCCTTATCAGGTATAATCATCACTATAATATAATCATAATTCAAATGATAAGTTCAAATCCAAATCATGATAAGATAATAGTTGGACATCCACTTTTCATAATATTCTTCCTTGGATATCCACTAGTGATATGTCTTGTTAAAACCTTACTAAGAAAAAACCCAGTGAAAAAAAATCTCAATGAAGGAAAAAGAGTATAATATCATTTTTATGAAAATTGTCTCATTCAAAACCTTATCAAGGAAAACTATATAGGACAACACCTTGATCAAGGAAAAAATAGTAATATTTCTCTCCCTTTTGATGGCGTCACTTGAATTGTCCGAATTGACATGTTCTCCTCCAATTGGAAGCATTACTTGAACAAATATGATGAACAACAATTTCTACTTTCTTATGAAGGTCATGTGTGAGGAATGTTGTCTCCTTTAAATTATTCTCTTTTCAATTGAGTTATGCAAGTATTGTCTTCATATAGAACTTCTAGAATTTCATCCATATAAGACAATCCATAAGAATCTCGAATATACTAAATCATTGCTTTAATATACATGCACGACTTGCTTTATGAATTACGATTATTCTGCTTGATTTGAAGAAATATCAGCAATAGTTTGCTTTGTATATTGCCATGATGTAGTTGAATCTCTATATGTAAATAAATAGCCTGTTTGATACCTTGCTTTATTTGGATTAGACAAATATTATCCATATGTATAGCCAATTTAGTTGTGATATATATTCATATGAAATAACCACATATCTATTGTTTCTCAAAGATATCAAAGGATAAACTCATTTTCATTCCAATTTTTGGTTGGAAAGGAACTATACCTTGCTAATAAAATTATAAGAAAATACTATATTAGGCCATTTATTAGGTCATGCATTATTAGCAATATGCATAAGTGCTTTCATAGCACTAATTTATGGTACTTCAAAACTAAGGGCTTTTTTGTTATATTTTTAATGTCAAAAGAGACTCTTTTGTCATATTTACCGATCTAACAATCATTGATATACTCAATGCTTGTGATTTATCCATTTAAAATTGCTTAACAATTTTTTTATATGACTAGATTAATGTAGAAAAATTTCAATTACTAAATGTTTAATCTACAAGTCGAGATGAAAATTTGCCATTCAAAAATCTTTCATTCTAGATCTTTTATAGTTTTTGAAGTACTTCATCTCATTCCAATAATATTCAACTCTTCAATGTACACAATTATTTCTTTATAAAGACAAATGAGCAAATATGATCTCTTATTAAATAATTGAAATAAATGCATTCATAATTGCTTGAAATAGAATAATTCATATATATCAATCAATAATGCCCAATAAGAAAAATTCAGCATGATGAGCAAAAGAATATAAATTATTAACACATGTAAATCAAATTCATTGGATGTTATTGGTTGATGAGTGTAAAATACACTCATATTTTGAGTTTATTTATTAGGATTTTTAATTTATATTTATTTAGTTTTTGTTTATTTTTATTTATTTTTATTTTTTAATTTATTTTTTAAATAATTATCTCTTCACCTAGGATTATTTGAATTTTTAGGAAAAATCATCGATTTTTTGTGTAAAAATAAGAAATTCCTCAATATAAATATTTGAAGGATTTAAATATTTTGATATAAGAATTATACTATTTATTTATGATATTGAGTGAATTATGTGCCCACTAAATTAAATATATTTTTATTGTATTTTATAGGAATTTGAGAAAGGATCAAGTTAGATTCTTAATTGGAGCGCAAACAATCTCTACTTGATGAACAAGTATCTCTGTGTTTAATGCAAGGATCTCAAGGAGTTTCTTAATTTGAGTGAAATATTTGTTTCCTAATTTATATAGATTCAACAAAAAGAAATAGGAAACGAGAGATTTGGTCAAAGATTAATTATGATATCAGATCAACGTGCAGTTTGCGGCATTGAAAAATTAACAAAAAATCCTACAAATTATTTGTTGAGATTGAGGGCATATTCTGCTATCTGGTGAGTGAGAAAAATCGTGCAAAAAAGATCCAAAAAGCTGTCAATTTTTCTATAAAAAAGGAAAAATAAGTTTAGTAAAACAGCTCTCTTTTGGTTCAGAAAATACAAAAAAAAAGAGTTTTGAGAGTCTCAAAGACAGTGAGGGGACGAGTCCTAGGAGAGGAGGAGGAGTCGTCATGGAGCTCTCATGGAGTTGAAAATCGAATAACCATTGAAGACGCTTTGGTTTCTTCTCTACAGTTCTATCATGATGAATTCTCTTTCCTCTTCCTATCTCTTCTTCTCTTTTGTCACGTGTACCTAAATTCATGTGTTGCTAGGGTGAATATGTAACTTTATTCAATTGACATGTATTAAGATTGGATTTTTAATTAATTTATTTTCTATTCAATTTGAGTATTTATTATGGTTCTTAATGCTTTTATGAATTGATTACTCATAAATTGATCTAATGAGATGTGTGTAGAATCAGAAGGTTTGTATATGACTTAAACATTAAATAATAAGTGTCATGATTTATAATCATCTAGGAATAGAGGTTATAGGTTGTGTGAGAGAATTGTGGTATTTTTCATGAGAATCCATAGAGTGAAGGTCATGCCTTGAAGAGTTAGGGTTTAGATCAAGGAATTGACTAGGCTTTGATAATTAAAGAGAATTAACTCGCCAAGGAATTGAGTTTTAATTAATTAAGGGATTCTCCCCATCAATTGAATGACTAGAAATTAATTAGAATGAAGATCCCAAAGCTACTCTATTGTCTATGATAGATTATTGAATTAAGTGAAGTCAGATCCCTAATATTTTAATTTCGTGCATTTTTATGTGTTTTTGTCTTTCATAATTCTGTGTCTTTAATTATCTTGAATCACAATTATTGGTTGCTTAGATAGTATTAATATTAGAGAAGTGGTAATTAGTAAACTAATTTCTCGTGAGAACGATATCTTACTCATCATTTATTTCTTTTGTCGATTTGGTGCACTTGCCAATTCCACAACAAGTTTTTGGCACCGTTGCCGGAGAGTTGGGCTTTTATCAATATCATTAGTATTTAGGAAAAATACTACTCTAGGCTTTGTTTTTTTATTTTCTTTCTTTTTTTTCTTTACTCTTTTATCTTTTGGTTTTAATTAGTTATTTGTTTTTTCTATTATTTTATTATTTCTTATTTTATTGACTAACATTTTTCTATTTTTTTTAAGTTTGCTAATGTTGAATCAGCTTAGGTGCCTCCCTGAGTTCGGAGCCTTTGTAGGGGGATGTATATAGCTATCGGCCACCAAAAAGATTTTTCTTCTCTTTCCTTTAGCTTTTAATTTCAGCATTTATTTATTTATTTATTTTTATTTTATCATCATTACCCTATTGTGTTTTGAGTCATTCTGTGCATGCCGGTGTGTTGAATTAAATATCCAATGATTATTTGAATTGTGGATTGATCTGATTTCTTGGGATATCATATGAGAATCCATGAGTTGCGTTTATCTCTATTGTTTCAATTGTGTATTGATGTATTTCTCATCTTTATGTTCAATAGACCTTGAAATTTAATTGCATGTCAAGCTTAGAGAAAGCTTATGAGATTGCATGTGTGTGGATGATTTGCATCTAGAAGTTGTTTGATTCTCTCTTGAGGCGAAATCCTAGGCAGTGCGTGATTAAGGAAATGATAAGGACCTTCTTTGGACCGTTTGAGCCTTTCAAGCCAACTTGTAAATACAGTATATCCTTAGGTCCCTTTTGCAGCTTTGTCATTGTTTAACCTTTATTTCTTTTCTTTTATCCACATTTTTCTTTTCCCATACCCATAAAAAATAAAAATGAAAAATATAAAAAAAAATCTTCTCTTACATAACCTTTATTGAGTGCATATCTTGTATTATTTTATTATTCAAGTCTTCATTATTTTTGTGCATGAAGTTTTGTGGAGCTGAAAGAAAAAAATTAAAAAAAATTCAAAAAAAAAAGAAAGTCTACCCAAAGTATTGCAAAGAAATAAGTTTGGGGGTGAAGGTTGTTGAAAAAGAAAAAAAAATGAATGTTGTGTTGATTCTTATGTTCTGTTTTGCACTTGTTCTATATTTTCTGACTTGAATTGTGAAATTTGCATGATTTTGCATATCAATTTTTGTTTTCATTTTCCTATTACTTCTTTCTTAATTCATACCATTGGCCTTACATTACAAACTTTGTAAAGTCCTTTTTTATCCTTGATTATGTGTTGTTTACATTAGTGGAGAGAAAGATGAAAAATAACTCTATGGATGCAGGTCTTATGTGCATTTGCGTTTTTATAAACCTATCCGGGCTTGTACTTTATTAGTAGGAATTAGTTTTACATTCATGTCTATGGGAAGTCATTTTTGCAGAAGAGTTGCATGTGAGAGACGATGTGATAAATGGATTGTGCATGTGTAACATTTTGAAATAAGATTGTGAAGTAATTTATGAGGATATGATTGATTTTCAATAACTGATATTGTCATTTTTGAGTCTGCATGTTTTAAGTTTTAGTTGTTTTTTTTTTCTTGTTTTTAATTCTTCTTTTTCTTTATTGCTTGAGGACAAACAATATTTAAGTTTGAGGTATTTGATGAGTGTAAAATACACTCATCTTTTGAATTTATTTATTAGGATTTTTAATTTATATTTATTTAGTTTTTGTTAATTTTTATTTATTTTTATTTTTTAATTTATTTTTTAAATAATTATCTCTTCACCTAGGATTATTTGAATTTTTACGAAAAATCATCGATTTTAGCAAAAAAATAAGAAATTCCTTAATATAAATATTTGAAGTATTTAAATATTTTGATATAAGAATTATACTATTTATTTATGATATTGAGTGAATTAAACCCCACCTGAATTAAATGTATTTTTATTATGTTTTGTAGGAATTTAAGAAATGATGAAGTTAGATTCTTAATTGGAGCGCAAACAATCTCTACTTGATGACTAAGTATCTCTGCATTTAATGCAAGGATCTCAAGGAGTTTCTTAATTTGAGTGAAATATTTGTTTCCTAATTTATATGGATTCAACAAAAAGGAATAGGAAACAAGAGATTTGGTCAAAGATTAATTAAGAGATCAGATCAATGTGCTGTTTGCGGCATTGAAAAACTAACAAAAAATCCTACAAATTATTTGTTGAGACTGAGGACAGATTCTGCTATCTGGTGAGTGAGAAAAATTGTGCAAAAAAGATCGAAAAGCTGTCAATTTTTCTATAAAAAGGAAAAAATAAGTTTAGCAAAGTAGCTTTCTTTTGGTTCGAAAAATACAAAAAAAAGGTGTTTTGAGAGTCTCAAAGGCAGCGAGGGGACGAGCCCTAGGAGAGGAGGAGGAGCCATCATGGAGCTCTCATGGAGTTGAAAATCGAATAGCCATTGAAGACGCTTTGGTTTCTTCTCTACAGTTCTATCATGATGAATTCTCTTTCCTCTTCCTATCTCTTCTTCTCTTTTGTCACGTGTACCTAAATTCATGTGTTGCTAGGATGAAGATGTAACTTTATTCAATTGACATGTATTAAGATTGGATTTTTAATTAATTTATTTTCTATTTGATTTGAGTATTTATTATGGTTCTTAATGCTTTTATGAATTGACCACTCATAAATTGATCTAGTGAGATGTGTGTAGAATCAGAAAGTTTGCATATGACTTAGACCATAAATAATAAGTGTCATGATTTATAATCATCTAGGAATAGATGTTATAGGTTGTGTGGGAGAATTGTGGTATTTTTCATGAGAATCTATATAGTGAAGGTCATGTCTTTAAGAGTTAGGGTTTAGATCAAGGAATCGACTAGGCTTTGATAATTAAAGAGAATTAACTCGCCAAAGAATTGAGTTTTAATTAATTAAGGGATTCTCTCCATCAATTGAATGACTATAAATTAATTAGAATGAAGATCCCAAAACTACTCTATTGTCTATGATAGATTGTTGAATTAAGTGAAGTCAGATCCCTAATGTGTTAATTTCGTGCGTTTTTATGTGTTTTTGTCTTTCATAATTCTATGTCTTTAATTATCTTGAATCACAATTATTGGTTGCCTAGATAGTATTAATATTAGAGAAGTAGTAATTGGTAAACTAATTTCTCGTGGGAACGATATATTACTCGTCATTTATTATTTTTGTCGATTTAGTGCACTTGCCAATTCCACAACATTGGTATCTTTAATCTTTTAGTGATTTTCATTTTGTAGATATCATTCTTGAGTGATGTATATTTAGCTTTATAATGTGCAAATAACCTTAGCGAAATATAATTGCTTCCACCACTGGAGAATAAACTTCTCCATAGTTAATATATAGTCTTGTCACTGTTCATGCTTTATATCTCATTTTATGTTCTCACAACACCCATTTGTATCTCACAAATTTTTCATTTTATGGGGTTTGGACTTTAGGTCCATTAAAACCTTTTATGAGGTTTGAACTACTGTGTCTGAAATCCTCACATTTTGCAAGTAAGTTCAATTTTGCCTACAAGGCATTTTTTTAATTTTGCCTAATCATTTCAATGTCGATATTCTTCAACAATTCTAATTTCTAGATCCTCATTCTCATAATATTGTATCCTACATCATATCTAAATATGTTGTCGACAACTATTTCCTTTCGATTCCATTTTTTTTCAATAGAGACATAGTTTATTAAGATCTCATCATTTTCATTATTTTCATGTACCTGAACTTCATATGGCATTTGAGTTATTCTAGAAGTTCGAACTACTTCCACTACAAGAAAATTACGATTTAGCTATGGACAAATCCGTCGCTAAAGGGTAAAAATCCATCGCTAAATCAAATTTAACGATGGATTTTGTTGTTTCTAAAGTCGTTGCTAGATTGCTCCACGCTAAATTTTAGCGATGGAAATGAGTCCGTCGCTAAATTAGCAACGAATATTTTTCGTCGCAAATCCGTCGCTGAATATGTGTTACGTCAGCACACAATAATCCCCAATTGCATTTAGCAACGGATTAGTCCGTCGCTATCCATTGCTAAATTTACATTTAGCTACAAACTTATTCGTTGCTAATTGTATTTTATTTATAAGACATCAAGCCCCTGTTTATTTTTTATTGTAAAATTGTTTAATTTCTCATAAATTGGATATAAGAAAAATACTAGTAAACATAAAATAATATCCATAATTTATTGCATAAAATCAAATATATATTAACATAACCCAGAGTATCATTCCAAACAAATAGTTTGAAACTATTTACATTATATCAAAAGATACTGTTAACATAGCACAACGCTATACATAGGCCTACACAAGTTTTGTGTCTTCCTTAGCAAAAGTTAAATTTAAAATTGTCTATGTAGAAGTCAATATTCATGGTCATTTGGTGATGCTTGTGTAAGATTTTCTCTCTGAAAAGTACTTAAAGTAGTCTAACAACAATTTACACCTCCTGTTGTACCACCTCTTGAACCACTGCTCTCACATCTCCCAGCCTTTTCTCAATCTCACGTTGGACAGCTTTTTCAAACTCAGGTGTGTTAGAATAATGATGTATGAAAGCATTAGAAGTACAAGCTCTAAAATTTAGGGGACAAACCATGGATGATTAAGATCCTAGGCCATAAATTCTGCCTTTCAATTAAGGAAAGAAAAGAAATCAGGACAAAGCCATTCAACATATGGAAAATCTAGACTTCACAAAAACAAATAAGACCACTAAATCCCTTGAAAAATTAAGACCCCATATATTAAATAAACACATCAAAACCACTGAAAAGTCAAGAGACAAACCATGTTCCCTGAAACAAGTATACACCACAAATTCCAAGCTCAAGTGAGAACTTATGGACCAGCAACACTCTCAAAGCATTATCTACAGAATTGCCACACACTACACAGTCTCAAATGTGAAATATATTCAAAAAATCTGAAATCTGAATAAAGATATAACTTACGCTGGTACGTGGGTATGATAGGACATGACAATGGGAACACACAAGCTTTACAATGATAAGAGCACCAAAAACCTGAAATTCAGCCAGTCTCATATATGAGATAAATACGTCTTCACAACTATATTATTATTTACAATCTAGAAGTTAATAAATGAGGAGATATACAGGAATTGCAGATCAACCATTATGCCTAGCGATGAATGCATGTATTATGTCAAACTTAAACTCACCAACCGCTGAAATTATTCTTGGACTAAGTGCCAAAGAGAGGGGTACCTTCTGATACCAGGGACAAGGGAAGCTGCATTTTCAATTTTTTTAAAATGAAATTCGTTAGTATAAAGCATTCGTTGTGGTAGCAACCATACCGTAACTTTAAAGAACATATCATCCAACTAGGAAGATTCTCAAATCTAAATTGATATTAAAAAGTCATATTTAATAAAATAAGTGAACAACATATACTAGCATCATATGAGATTAGCTTGAATGATTGTTTACAATATAAGCAATGACTGCGATTAAGAAACAAAAATTAAGTTTCTTATGGCTAAAAGATAGCAAGTTTAAGATTCGAAAAACTTAATATTAAAAACTGGTGAAACTAACAATGTGAGAAATACCCCTGTTAAAAAATATATAAGAAATATAATCTCATGCATATCTAATATTAAATGGAGGGCCTATAATAAACATTATCTACTCAAAAATTACTTTGATATGCAAGATACGCTTATGAAGTTTGAAAACAACATATAAGAAAATATTATACAATGATTTGGTCAAAATTACTGAGTTTATCATTTGAAGTAAAAAGGATTGAAGCTATATTTTCCGAAGGATACAACTTAATTAAAATTTATTAAGTGTGTGTGGTACTAACTTATTCTTTTTGTTTTTGTTTTTATAGTTGAGATATAACATATTATATTTTTTTCTTTAGTGAATAACTAGGGGCAAAAGTCCCTAAGAAACTACAATGGACCTGGAAGAGATGCCCCAATCTTCAATAACCACTGGGGGCACTTGAAACATATGCAAACCCAAGGTTGAAAAATGATAGTCAGATTGGAATTTTTTTTTAATTTGAAAAACTAGCTTTAACAATTAACATGTGTAATATAGTCCAGTACACATTAGGCCCCTCTTTCTCTCTCTCTCTACACTAAGTATGCGAGCCATTGGCACACAATTGGGACTCGAAAGCTATCACTTATCAGAATTAGCCAACTATTTATCATAGTCTAACATCTTAGCAAAAAGGACAGTAACCTTTGCTATTAGGTGTTCATGATAAAATGCAACAAAGTGGAGAATAAACATATTCTCAAAAGAAATACTGATAAGGCCATTATACAAATTAAAATGAGATTCCTAATCTAGATAAAAAAAAAGACAAGATAATAGCAAAGGATTATATTTTGTCTAATATTAAGCAGACATTATTAGCAAATTATGATTTTTTTAATGCAGCAAATTATGCACAAATTATGCAGCAAATTATGGTTTTTGTCAAAAGGCGTTGATAATGGGTATTTATGATATGGGTTTGCAACAAGATGGGAGTTATGGGTTCCTACAGAAGAGTGAGCAATTTGACTCTAAAAGTTAGTAAAAATGTGGATTATCAGTTAAGGCATTTGGTGATCAATGAGTTTTGCTATTGTCTAAAAGGTTGCTCAAGGAAGATGATTGATGCTTTGTCTGTTGTGTATTGCCATTTTGGTAGGCCTTTCTAGTCAACTTAATTTCTCAGATTTTATAGATTCAATGAAACAACAATGTCTAATTTGCATATGTGGCAAGTCAATTTTGGACAAGGACCAGTCAAATATCATATCATTTTATGAAAGTATATGTTGTATATATTACGTTTGGATCTTGAAAGAAAATATTGAATTGTAAGTCCTATTCTTTTTTTGTTTTTTTGAGGGGTTTACTAAGTCAACACTTATTTATAAATGCTTGATGCTTAACTTAAGTCCATAGAAATTTTATTTTTGATAAAAAGTAATAAGTATATAGGATGCATTTCCTGGGCGATCTCTCTTTTAAGTGCTTGTTTGAACCATTATGCTTTTAATTTAAAAAAGTAACAACTAACAATAACTAACTAAGTTATGCATCATCAAATTGTAAAAGATAAATTTTGTCCTGGATACATGAAGAGGTCTGTGGGCTACATGAATACTAGGAAATTTATTTTGTATTTATATGCTAGAATCCAATCAAGTGAACCAATGAACAATGAAGGCTTCTTTTGAATCAGTTTTTGATAGCTGTTGTAGAGATTGAAAATGTTTGGAGTGTTTAGTGTTAAAGGTGACATATGGGGATCTATATAGGAGACAAATATAAGATGTTAATCTGATTGCTAGAGTATTCCTCGGTGTTCACATGGGCATTCATAATGTTTACTTAATATTAGATATCCTCCCCCACCCACACACATAAACCAAACTTAGAATCAACCCCAAACATAATTCCAAAATACAAATCCAGCAAACCCACGCACACACAACCCCTGCCATGAACCCATAAACATGCTCAATAATACAACCCAAATACAAAAACCTCCATCACAATACCCCAAAGCTACATAACATTGAGCTTCAACTCTTACCCAATGGCAACCTACATAACCCGAAACTCCCTTGAACCAAAACATAATAGCAACTAAATGACATAAACCAAGTAAAGATAGAAAATCCAACAACACGGACCACCAACCCCAAACAAAAATAATTAAGCCAAATCGAAACCCAACCCTTGTGAAAGCCAAAGAGAAAGAAAGAGAGAGAGAGAGAAACAAACCTGATGATGAGCCCCTGTGAACGAGAACGAGCTGGAGAGAACGATAAGGGTGAACGAGCTAGAGAGAACAACGAGGGTGAACGGTGGGAGGATACGGTGAGTGAGAAATGCGATTCAGAGAGAAACTTGGTGGACGAAATTTGAAGAGATATGGTTTGGAGAGTAGGAGCTGCGTGAGTGAGAGTGAGTTGGGGGATGAAATTTGGGATGTGTGAGAGAGAGAGAAAGACTAGGAGATTCAGGATGTATGGCATTTTTTTAAATATTTTATGATTTATAATTTACTTTTAAAAATCATAAAATTTATAAAAAAAAAGCAAAAAAAAATGCGGGAATGAAATAGTGCAAAATTTTAATGCATCAAAATAGTTTGCGACGGATTAGCGATGGTTCAACCCTTACTAAATTTAGCTATGGACCAATCCGTCACTAATCCATTGCTAAAAGAAGAAAACTTTTACACCCTTGACAAAAAACTTTTTTCTCACAAATTTCATCGCTAAATCATGATATTAGCTATGGATATGATATCCGTTGCAAAATCTGACGCTAAATCATAATTTTCTTGTAGTGTTCAAGAGTCTTAATTATGTTTCTAACCTCTTCATCAAGAGCATTCTCTTTAGGATTATTTGCCCTTTTAACAATACTATTTGCTCCATAACAATCTTTGGAGTCGATTGGTCTACCACGATTTTGACGTGCTTTTAATTCATTTGATGAAGCATTTATAGCTAGTATAGAAAATGCATCTGACAATTCATTTGCTTTTATTTGAAAATACATATCTCTCACATTTCACATTGACGTATTAAAGGATTTAAATGATATAATGATGATATATTTCATGATACTTCTTTTTCTGGCTTCTTATTCTTTCCCCTCATGTTCAAAACATTCATATCCAACATATAATCCTAACTTTTCTTTGGGAACCCGTTAGTGTGTGATCTGGTGGAGCAATTATGACTATATCACACATATGAAAACCTTATATGAGAAATATTCGGCTTCTAGCCAAAAGCTAACTATAGAGGGGAGGATTTATGATAATTTGTTAGCCTTATACTAGCAAGTGATGTAGCATGTAAAATAGCATGCTCCTAAGTGAAATTGAGAATTTTGTTCTCATAAAATTATCTAGATTTCAATTGGAGTAATATGAACAGAAATAATTGGGTGTTCTTCAATATTTATACTAATGCCCACACAATAATCACTAAAAGCATGAGAATTATATTTACCATCATTACCAAGATAAATCATCTTAATTACATTATCTAGAAATTATGTTTTAATTGAATAACTTACTCAAGTAATCTAACAAATGCCAAGTTATGAGTAATAATAAGCATACATGTGACCATCTTATAAATGCATCTATTAAAAACCATAAAATATTCACTCCATATGGTGGATGAATTGGTCACAAATATCATATTGAAAATATTCTAAAGACTCAGGAGATTCAACTCCAATTTTAGCTGGTGATGGTCTTATAATCAATTTACATTTAAAACACTCAACACATGAAAACTCATTATACTGAAGAATCTTCCGGTTCTTCAATCGATATCCAAATGAATTCTTAATATTTTTTTTAGCATCGTTATTGATCCACAACTCAATTGATCAAGAAAACAAGAATCAACAAAGACTCCTTCCTTCAAGTCCAATGGGAGGAACTTCTCAAATCTCACTTTGATTATTCTTTTATTGCCTATTACAATAGGAGTAAACTTATTCATACATGTATCCAGTGCCTACTCGAGCTATTAATTTCCCAGGTAACTAATCTCAACAATCCCTAACTATTATTTATGGTTCACTGTAGAAATCTTTCGTCCAAGCTAGTGCACTCTTCCATCTTCCTCTGTATCTTCAAGAATGCCTTCTTCTTCAAAAGTAACATTCTCCTCATGTTAAGGCCAAGAAATTGAACCAGTCACACCAAATACTAATAAAATTATTTGAACTAGTAAACTTCTGGTTTAAAATAACATATGCTTAATTGTACTCAAAGTGTAGCATAGACTAAAATAAAAGTAGTTAATATTTATAATATAATTTTCTTACTCAAAAGAATAATTGTAATGTGATGGTCAATATCCCTCATTAACAATCTCAATGTGATATCCATTTTGATGAATATCTTTAAAATGCAACAAGTCTCTTTGTGATTTTATAGATAATAATAACTTTTCTTATTGCAAATAACCAACATTAGCTCTTTCGGAGCCCTCAATGATCTTTGTACTATTATAATTATATTAACATTAGCTTCACCCATAATTCGAAATATTCAATGCCCTATGATATGAATCATATATATAATTAGTACAATTGCCTATAAACTTATAAACTACTAATTCATATTTCATCAAAGGCAAGCAGTATAAATATACTACACCCATTGTCATTAGAGCCCAATAGAACATTGTTGAGAAATATATGATCAGGAAAATATTACCTTTAATATTACCTTTTTTTAGTGGTGACTCGTGATTTAAATGTAAGGCCACTCAAGCATGTTGATACTTATGATATTCTTGCATTAATTTTTAGCCAAGGATTTACTGTACGTAGAAAACTCTAGAATATTGTAGCAAAATATAAACCTTGAAGAATGATCTATGGAAGTTCATAGATCTTAGGAACTCGTTGTTAGGCACTATATGATGCTTTCATTGAGTTCAAGAACAACCTATATCTTTGGAGAGAATAGTTGGGTTCTTATGAAGAATCCTTTAAAAGGCATGAAATTGATTCAAAATACTTTCTAAAACCTGCTTTCTTGATATTGCTACTGCAAGAGTACATTCAAATTCAAATTCAAGGGATGAAAAATTAAAGACTATTTTCTCTAACATATCTTTGTCAACAATATTTCCCCTATGTAATTTCAATTGAGAAGTGATTCTAATATTATCACTTTTTGGTAGCAGTCATATATAATTTCAAACTATTCAAAGATCTTTTAAGGTAAGATATTCATATTTCAATTCTTCGTTAAGAAGGCAAGGAAGACTTTCCAAGACCCATATAGAGTCAATACGCATTTTAGCCTTGGTCTAAACGTCTGTTTTTCAGGAACTATACTATAATTTTTCATATAAATAATTGACAAAAAAATTAATTGATTTTTGTGAAATTCTACACGGATGCTTGATTTGATTTCCTTCATTGTCTAATATCAAAATCAACAAACCACGTATTATATGTAGTTTCGTCATTTATTTATCCATAAGACAAAAACATTAGTTTAAGAGTATTTGACAATTAATAAAATGAATGAGATACAAAAAATATTTCATATGAAAAGGAACATAAAGAAAACCATTATAAAAAATGGAGCCATGAATTATTTTAATTAAAAAAGAATGAAAGAAAGACATTACCCTTTTAATAAAAAACCTCCATGTTCATCAAGCTGGTGGTAGAGACTAGTGCTGAAATAAGTGTAAAGAATTCAAATGATATAGAAGAAATAGAGGGAAAAGATGGAGAGTAAAGAAGGTAATTCATTAATATTAAAAGGTCACTGAACAAAAAAAGAACCCAAAGGGTATTATTTATAACCTAATGATGAGATTCAAAACAAAAAAGAAAAAATCTTTATCCTTATCAGATACAATTATCTCTATAATATAATCCTAATCCAAATAATAAGTTCAAATCTAAATCATGATAAAATAATAGTTGAATATCCACTTCTTATAATACTTTTGTAGGGATCCACAAACTTTATAAAAAAATTAAAGGTTTCACTAATCTCTCCAAAAATTAGCACTTATTACACTAATACCTATATTGATTGAAAATTTATATCTAAGATAAATAAATATTTTAATTGAGGACAAACTTTCAATAATATTATCGAACATTCGATATCATTATCACACTTTAGTGTGTGCCAATTAAGCTACAAACTTGTTGAATGCATATAATACATTTTTAATCATTATTTACCTTTAAAAAAATTATGCACCTGATAAATTTTTTATTTTTTTAAAAAAGCTCACTCATATTTCTCTATTCAAAAAGAATGCTTCAAATATTTTTTTTCTTGTTCAATTTAATCTCATAGTTATGGTAGTTTTTTTAGCCTTTAACCAATTGTTTATGAGTCAAAGATGATAATTAAATAAAATCTTTTTCAAAATAGTATTTATAGGATTCAAATTTATAACATTACAAGTAAAGTTAAGTTCATTTCTGCCACTGCAACCAACAACTATTGGATTATAGTTAGTTATGGTAGTCTAAACAATTATTCAAAAATCCTTCAACCATCAATAATAATAAGATAAATATAAATCTTTGAGAATATCATAAAATTTCTCTTGAAATAACACTAATAAACTCTATATATGTGTGTGTGCGTGTGTGAAAATCAAATTAAATTTACTTATAGAAAATTAAATTTCATATATTTAAGAATCAATGATCAAATCAAGATTTGGTCATTTTAACAATTAATTTGGTTATTGTACTAAAATTAAAGGGTTGGCTTATAGCAAAAGACATGACCATGGATGTGTATTGCTCCGATGGCAAAGCAGGACAGTGCCACGTGCAGGTGGGTCATTGATTATGCTTTTTGAAAAAGGACGGTTCGGACATTAAGTTCGGGCGAGGTTTGCTCCCCTCCATGATCCCATAGTTAGACTTAGAACTTCTTAGTAACACGTTGTCTCTCTCTCTCTAACCTTAAAAATCTGTTTCTCTTCGTTGAATGAATCTTTTTTTTCAATTTTTTTTTCCTTCTTTTCTATTGCCTTGGTCCTATCATGGAATTCATGTCTTCTCCTCCCTCTCTAGACAGATAGAGTAGAAAGAGATACAGGGTTTGCACCTTTTTTATTCTCATTTTTATGATCCCAATATCAGCAATTATAAGGGGAAAGGGATATATAACAAGAAGAGGAAGAAGAAGAAACAGACAATATGTTGCAGAGAGCTGCAAGCAATGCATATTCATGGTGGTGGGCCAGCCACATCAGAACAAAGCAATCAAAATGGATGGAGCAAAACCTCCAAGGTGAGCTTTTCTCATTTTCTTTCTCCTATTCAAACAAAGAATGGCTTCAATTCAACTTTCGAATTTATCTCCTTTAATTGTCTTATTTGATCTTAATACCGTATTATGTGCTAGTTAGTGGCTACATAGTTTGAGCATGGAATTTTTGTAACATATTCACAGGAGAAAAAATGTAAATGCCTTGCTTTGTTTTCACTTTTTCAACAATAAATAATATATAAGCTTTGGATGATCAATTAATTATTGAATTAAACCTTCATGCTATGTTTGCCTTACATGCAAATAGAGTGGTACGTATTTGACTGCAATCAGAAGATTCAGTTGCGCATGAGTGTTGGTTTAATGATGGACGAAAACTTGTTTATTAGAAAATTAGAATTAAAGTTTGCTTCAATTTAACAATAGCTTCCATGACAATGTATGATCAACAAAATCCGCTTTTATGGGCCTGTGATATATCCATTTACCTGTCAAACTAAAATATATAAGAAAACTGCAGATATGGAGGAAAAAGTGCAAAATATTTTGAAGCTCCTACAAGAAGACGGAGACTCCTTTGCCAAGAGAGCAGAAATGTATTACAAAAGGAGACCAGAGCTGATAAACTTTGTGGAAGAATCATTCCGGGCATACCGATCTTTAGCTGATCGGTATGATCACATATCAACAGAGTTGCAACATGCCAACAACACCATTGCTTCTGTCTGTCCAGATCAAGTCCCGTATATGGATGATGATGATGATGCATCACCAAGGCCCCCCAGAAAAATACCAGAAGGGTTCAAACCAAATATTCCAAATGTTCCAAAGCCTCCACTTAAAGATTTGAAAAGTGTCATAACGACAGCCACAAAGAAACTCAATCCTAAGAAGGCAGCCACCACAGTTTCAAAAACTAAAGTTCCTAAATCTGGATTGAGCAGAAAGGAGGCACTTGAAGAAATTGACAAGCTCCAGAAACAGATTCTGGCATTACAAACTGTGAAAGAGTTTGTGAAGAGCTCTTATGATAGTGCCATTGCTAGGTACTGGGAAACTGAGCAGCAGATCAAGGAATTGCAAGAGAAAGTTTCCACATTGCAAGATGAACTTGGTGAAGGTATTGTTATTGATGATGAGGAAGCTCGCCGTTTGATGGCAGAAGCAGCTCTTAAATCATGCCAAGAGACATTGTCACATCTGCAAGAGAAACAGGCTATATCACTTGATGAAACCAGAATTGAGTCCAAAAGGATAAAGGATGTGAGGGCGAAGTTAAGCTCTCTCATGGATGAGTTCCATTACGATCAAACCAATCCCGAAGAGCCAAGGACCAAAAGAGATGTAAAAGAAGTAGCAAGAACAAAGGACTTGGGTGAAGATGTGGACAGAATGACTCATCAGAGACAGGAGTTGCAGTTATTACAGGAGAAGATTAAACAACACTTTGAGGCTGGCTCCTATTCAGCTCTCAGTGTGACAGAAATGGCAGAGAAGATTGATGAGCTTGTGAACAAAGTGATCAGCTTAGAAACTGCAGTTTCGTCTCAGACAGCTCTGGTAAAGACATTGAAAATAGAAACTGATGAACTTCATTCCCTGGTTCGAACTCTAGAAGGCGATAAGGAAAGTTTGATCAATGACAAAGTGAAATTGAGCGACCAACTGAGAGAAATGGAAGGAAAGCTGCATGAGGTACAGGATCTAAACCAAATTGTTGAAGACCAGAATAGCAACCTCCAAACCCATTTCACTGAAGCGCATTGTAATCTTGATCATCTCTCGGAGAAAGTCCAAAATGTGAAGCCAGATGAGGTTGAGGTTAGGGATATATCACAAATAGAAAGGGATTCATTAAGTGAAGCTGAATCAAAATATAATCTTGAAGGACAAGATGCATTGAATCAAGACAAAGTCTTATTGAATGATGTAAAGTCTGATAAGGAGCTTAAGGTCACTGCTTTGGTAGAAGATAACGTAAATTCAGATAAGGAACTTAAGGTCGCTGGTATGGTAGAAGATGATGTAATGTCAGATAACAAGCCTAAGGTCACTGATTCATCAGAAAAATATGTAAAGACAGATAATGAACTTAAGGTCAACAGTTCATTGGAAAATGAAGTTAAGGTAACCGATTCACTAAAAATGGAAGAAGCAACCCCAGTGGAAAACAAATCTCCAATAGAGTTGAAAGCACGAGAGAAGACTCTGGATTCTAGCAATAATGATATAATAAAATCAACAGATTCTGTGAGTACTACTGCTGGAAATCAGGAAGTCAGCCAACACCAGGCAAGCAAAAAGGCAGATAGTTCTTCAGAGAGTTCATTAAAACAGCAAGAAAATGATTCTAAGCAAATTTCATCTGAGACAGAGACTACTCTTAAAGGTGATTCCCAGGAGCTGGCAATGGCACTAGAAAATCAACCTGATTGGCGGCAATTGTTTATGAATGGAATGCGGGACAGAGAAAAAGCTTTGCTATCAGAGTATACTAATACTCTTCGGAGTTACAAAGATGTGAAGAACAAGCTCACTGAAGTAGAGAAGAAAAATCAAGATGCCCTCTTTGATTCATCTTTGCAGCTGAAAGAACTGAAGACTGCTAATGCCTTGAAAGATGAAGAGATTAGACTCCTACGTCAGAAACTAGGTCTCCTGCAGAAAAGCTTGGAGGGAAATGAGGATTTGGGAGAATTAACTTCAGTGCAGCCACCAGAAAAACATGACATTGAGGCAATTTTAAAAATTGAAGAACCTGAATCTACATCAGCCATTGAAGAGAAGTTCCGCATGAACATTGATGAACTTCTAGAGGAGAACTTAGATTTCTGGTTAAAATTCAGTACTTCTTTCACTGAGATACAAAAATTTGAAACCACTATCAAAGATTTGCAGACTGAGGTATCAAAACTTGAGGAAAAATGGAAATCAACAGAAGGCAGTAGTAGCACAAAATATTCTTTGAAATCAGATGCACGACCACTTTACAAACACCTTGCAGAAATCCAAACTGAACTAACAGTCTGGTTGGAAAGCTGTGCATTGCTGAAAGAAGAACTTCAACGCAGATTCTCATCCTTGTGTGACATCCAAGAAGAGATAACAACGGCATTGAAAGCTAGTGCTGAAGATGATGACTTCAAGTTCACAAGCTATCAAGCAGCCAAGTTCCAAGGTGAGGTTTTGAACATGAAACAAGAGAACAACAAGGTTGCTGATGAACTTCAAGCAGGTCTAGATCTTGTAACAACTCTCCAACTTGATGTTGAGAAGGCTCTTGCAAAGTTGAATGAGCAATTTGGGCTCTCAAATTCTAAGAGAAACCAGCTGAGGCCTTTAGAGTCTCGGAGTGGGGTTCCTCTGAGGTCATTTATCTTTGGTGTCAAACCAAAGAAACAAAAACAATCAATATTCTCCTGCATGACCCCTGGAATGCAGAGGAAATACCGTGCTTTGAGAGGATAAAGCCATATGCAAAATATTCGCACTGCATTTCTTAAACTATTCACCTCTTTTTCATAATTCTTTTATTGGTTTCATTAGATAGTGTATTAAGATTTGAGAGTGCCCTTTTACTAAAAGGGAAGAGAATCATTTTGCGTTTGTCTATAAATTGGCAGAAGTATGACTAAATGCAGGCTTTGATTTGCCCTTATCTTTGTATTTTGAGCTTTTTTTTCAACATATATCAATGGTTCAATTTTTCTTGTTCTAGAAATGTTGTCTGCTAAGTACCAAACTGCCTATGAACGAATGCTAAATGCTTAATGTGAAGTAAGATTATGAAGTCCTCAATGAAAGCGCAGTGACAAATTTCCCATTTGCCAAAATCCTTTGTTTCACTTGAATAAGGTGAACGTTACCAAGTACTGAGCTGAAACAAGAAATTTGCCAAAACAAAAAGGAGCAATAAGGTATAGAATAGGTTGAAGAAGGGACACTCATGGCTTCTTTGAGTGAATAAGCCTTTTTACATTTGATGGAATCACCTCGCAGAGGAACTTTAGCCATGATGTTTGTGGTATATCAGAATTTAGAATTATGTCATTGCGTAAAGACTGAGCAGAAATGTGAAGGCAGAGATAAGTGGCAAGTAATTCTGGGTCAATACCAAGTCCTTCACTTGATTCAGCAGAATATCAATTACTCACTTGGTTGGTTGGTTTGGTTGGTCCATTCTTAAAATTGAAATCATTCAAATTATTTATACATCAGTAATACATTTGTTTCCTCTCTCTCTTTTTTTTTTCCTTGAAAAACTTGTTAGATTTGGATTTTATTATTTATTAACATAAGGACATGGCATCAGTACTGGCCAAGACTAGCAGGCAAATGATAGAGCTGAAGAAGAATGCATCAGAACTGGAAGCAATGAAGCATGTTAAACAATTTTAACATCTGCTTATAAATTTTAAATATGTAACATATCCAGCACATGCACACGTGCACTAATACAAATTTACACACATTTACATACGCAACTTTGATCATTTGTAGAAAATCAAGTGTTAACAGAAATCCCAGATGTCTCGAAGTGCTGGAGAGATCAAGTGATCCCAGAGTAGTTTCTCCATCATATTCTTACACTTATGTAAGATGGGGACAAGCATCAACCTGATATTTTATACCAGTAATTGATTAATGAAATATATTGACATTTGAGCCACAGGAAATATCTCTTATATCCTACTATTGGAATGATCTGGGTGATTTAAGGGTAATTTCTCCATAAAATTGTTGCGCAATTAGATTAGATGGTACAAGTGACTCATACACCATTTTTGGTCGGATGTTACGTACCAGCATTTGGACCGCAAGACAATTTTCCTATATCTTATAAACTTCTGAAAGATCTAGGTGATCTCAATTTAGATTTTCTCCATGAAATTCTGAAGCTACTAGGCAAGAGAGCACAATGAAGCAACATGATTGTTAGTAGGAAGTGGCTGAGAATTAGTGTTTTGACACTGGTACGTTTGCCTTGTAGGTAGTTGTTGCCATGGCCTCTCTTGGAACCTTGATCATGAAGCATAGCCACCTCTGAAAGAAGAGTTTGCTTCTGTGCGCAAGTAAAGCTGTGTTTGAAGAACAGAAGGTTGGATGATCATATTCTTCGTTTCTGTTCTGTCTAACTTCATGAAGGTCTAGTGCAGTATGTAAACCAGAAATGGTAGGCAGGGGCATAAGCCATAAGGTATAATGGCTTCAAATTCACTCGGCACACACCTCAGTTTTTGGACAACCAGGTCATCTTCTGGGAAGGCATGACATGACCTATAGCACATGGGGAGTTGAAGTTTGATTTAGCCCCTTGAAGGGACACATTAATGGTATATTCTTCTTTCCATATTCCATGAATGTGCTTGGTCATGAAATAGTTTCTCAATTGCAAGCCAAGAATTATGGATAGAGAGTGAAACATTTGAATGTCTGATGCTAGGCATGCTTTCAAAATGCATGCCTAAGAAAGACCTGTCGATGGGAAAAGTTGAAATTATAGAGAAAAGATGAAAAAGAGGAAAGAGAGAAATAGGCTTTGAATGATACACGGATACTCTTATTTATACGAATATTCTAGGTCAAGTACAAGAGAAATACAACTAGTAGAAGCCTAGTCCAATAACATAACATTCCTCACATAATAAGACTTCTACAACGATAATAACAAAGTTAATATACTAATACTCAACACTCTTTCAGTTAATCACAATATCAAATAACACCTCTGATGCTATCTTGGCTCCCCTTCCCCTGGCCATATAAAGGCCAATGTGATGCATCAGCTCCTGCAGCAAAAAAAAACAAATCAAACAAAACAAAACAAAATATTAATAGAAACATTAAAAAGTTCATCCATTTGATCACAAACTTTTAATTGATTGAATTTTTAAAATTTTTCATGTAAGACCAGCATTATAATTACTTGCAATTTGACGGTCACAAACCATGTTTGTGCTAACAAATGTTATTCACTAGCATTACTCCATCTCATGGGAACTAAGGGGCACAGATTTTATTTGTTTACCAATAGGAATACAATAGATAGGTCATAAGCCTAAAAAAGAAACCACAAAATTTTTGGAAGACATCCTATCGACCAAAACTGAAAACTTAGTAACAGAGAACCTCTTGGAGGGTGATTGAAAGTTGAGAGATTTATCTCAAAATCCATTCTGCCTAAGATGTTTATTCTCACCCTTTATGAAAGTCCTTGCCATTAAAATTTCTTAATCTCTAGTGTCCTATTGCTAAGGATGAAAGAAGATACAACCTAGACATGCATGTTTAAACTTATCCAGATACAACACAAATGTCAGCACAAAAGAGATCTGTAGAAAGAAAGTATCGGAGCTCATAACTAAAGAGGTTATTGCTAAGTTTTCATTGTCATATAATAACAGAGAACAGATACATCTTTACCAACAAAGTCAGCTTTCTTAAAGATTATTAAGTGATGCAGAATGTCAGATGAATTACCATCAACCTACATCCATATAATGAGATTATGTTTATTATATCTACTTCCAGGCTCAGTGGCGTCTTAAAACTGCATATTTCTCTCTGATACTTCATTTCTGTCATATATATCAACCTTGACAACAACTAAAGTTGCAAGGTCCACAATATATATAACCAACACAAGAAAGGAAGTGCAGAATTGTCTGCAGAGTGCTGAAATTTAGGCAATTAAGACATAAATTCAAACGAAACAGCATAAAGATAATTGAGTTTTTCACCAAATGACAAACTTTAATTTAACCAAGTACCTGCGGATGGGCTACCACATCCTTGTTAGTTCTGGCAACATGTACTGGAAGATCAAAAGTAGCACAAGCTTGGGAGTACACAATCACATTTTCCAGAGGAGAAAGGAAACCGCGATTTCTTGAAGACAAAGCTGAACAAACAAAATCCAGCACACATATATCCGTGCATATCCCAACAACCAAAACCTGTAACGAGTAAAAACCAGAGCCTCAGATAATTCAACAAAAATCTCTGAATTAAAAGAAAATAATATTCAGAAAAAATCTCTCGAGATTCCAAAAATCATTCAACATGTGCCATGAACAAGTGTAGACAGTTTTGTTGAGGAGACATATAGGAAAGAATTTAATTTTGAAAGAGTAACAGTGTAAAGGATCTTAACTGTCCATGAACTATATGATGCCACCTGTTTTTAAAACAACTAAAAGCTTCTACTGCAACCTTAGTTACTACAATAATGTGGCATTTTCCTGCTTATTTATGGTGTAAAAAACTTTACACTAACAAAGAACAAAATTTAAACTCAACAGAAAATGCTCACTTGCTTTATCTGATTATTTTTCACCCAATCAATGAAGACATTAGAGCCATCTTTCTCGATTGAACCAAGGAATCCATCAATGCAATCTTTGCACCTGAGTGTTGCATTTGGTTCATTTTCCAACCACAGGAGATCTGCAATTCAGACGAAACCAAACCAAATTGACGTAGGACAAACCAGGGGCGGAACCAGAAAATTTTAAGTGGGGTTACTATTTATACACTTACTCACATAAATACTGTAAAATCTTTGAAGGGAGTGTAAATTTCATCTATTTGAGGGGGCTTGTTTAAACAATTACAATTAATAATTTAAAGAAAATTATGTTTGGGGTGCGGCCGCCCCCTTAATGCAAAGGTAGGTCCGCCCCTGGGACGAGCGAACCCAATAAGCATATATCCTCATACCAAATAATAATTCTATTGAATTCAAGCCATATTACAGTCAATACTATAACAAAATTATAAATGTCACCAACATTATAAAACAAATTACCAGGAACCAACTTTGCTTCATCTGTTCCAGCAATACAATGAGGAGGATAAGGAGGCTCGGGAATGTCTGGATGATGGGTATCAAGGAAAGCAAAAATAGGCCACTTCTTCTCAGAGAAGACTTTGGAAAGCCTCACCGATTCATCCACCATCCTAGAAATTTGTTTATCTGGTTGCCTCGGGGCCTATACAGTACAAGTTTACAACCCCAAAATTGATCACGTGTCAGTGACAAAAACGAAAATTTGTCAACTGGGTAATCGTACAAACATCACCATGAACAAAGTGCAAAAATATAATATTTAATAAGATAACAACAAAAGGCCAAGGAAACAGACAAAGGGTAGATTATCGAATAGCTTGTGGTGTTGCAGCGTTTAGGGGGGTAAAAAAAGATTATTTACCAAATTGCCAGCTCCAACGGTACAGAAGCCATTGACAACGTCGACGAGGACGAGTCCTGTTTTGATGTCTCCAGATAAAAGCAGAGGTTGTTGTTCCACTGGGAGTTCCTCCCTCAACAGGTCAACTGTCTGAGAAACCATTCTGTGTGTTGTTGATCTTGGTTCGAAGAAGAGAAAGACCCTTGAACTTGGCTAAACAAAGAATCAGATTCGGTAGCGTACTAGAGGTAATTGGTAAAACTGCATTCAAACGTCCACCATGAATGTTGAATCAGATGGATGTGGACAAAAAGATAGCAAAGATACTATTGGTTGTGCTTTGGCTATCGCAGGTTTTCTTTCGAAATTATGATTTGTCAACGGAGAAATTTTTTATTGTGCACAGCCTGCCTTGACACGTCACTTTTGCACTCAGCGAATAACAGAATGACAACACATAGCAAATGGGATCTACTAACCAACACGTCATTCTATTATTCATTGTGTGTAGAAGTGACATGTTAAGGTTATGCGCACCCAAAAATTTGTCCTATCCTAATTGCTCTTTGTCGATGTCCCTCAACCTACGTAAAATCAAAGAAGAGGAATTCAGAAAAAGGCCTTAACCTACGTAAAATCAAAGAAGAAGAGGAATTCAGAAAAAGGAATTCAAGAAAGATAAGACTCTTTTAGCAATTGGTTATTTATCAATTAAAATATAATAATTAAATATTTAAATTAAAAAAATTATACAGCTCACTACAATAACTACTCATTTATGAAATTTTCACGAAAAAATCTTCCTGATAATCAACATTCCTCGTGAATATATATATATATATTCCTTTTTAGTATTTAACGGAGGTATCCCAGGCAATCACCTCCCAACAAGTGCATATTCGAATTTTGATTCTCCACTTCAACGGCAGTTTACTTACTACTATGTTTAATCATTGCTGAAAAATCTTTGTAATTTGATTTAAGAATTTAATTTTAATTTTTTTTTCAAATGATCGTGCATGATCCGAAAACTTTATATATTTTAATTGGAAATTAACTTATACACACACATCAATGCATACATTTTACACTTAGAGTAAGAGAAGTCACATTGAGCTTTGTTAATGTGACGCAAATAGATGAAGACGAAATATAATCTTGAAACTTTGAAACGTCTTTAACAATTGAATTACATAACACCTTCAATTTAATTTTGATATATTGTTTTGTGCTTTATACTATTATTTAATGATATATTATTATATTATTTAATAAATTTAACATCTCATAAAGTTTAAATTTATTAAATAATAATAATATTTTTACCACAAATAGTATATATACCTCTTTTTACATCTCTTTTAATATCATTTATTATACTTAATTTTTTCTATCACTTTCTCTTACTTAATCACACCCATTCAAAATGAGTGTGAAAAAGGATGTGGTATGAAAAATGATATATGAACATCATTTTCCTTTATTAAATGACATGACAACAAAATAATTAAATAATAATATAAAATTTGTTTACACTAAATTATACATTACTATTGGCTATAATTGAAGGTTATTGTTCCCTAAAAAGTGTATTGTCCTTTAAACTCAACTCTTCTATCTTTTTTATAATGCTTCTGTTAATGAGTTTTTTTTTATCTAAATATAAAACTTGATAGATAGTTCAAAATCTCTTTCTAAGCAATAACATATTTTTTGAGAATATGTCCTTATGATAGTTGCTGAGACTATCAAATTACTCAATTTATAAATTGATTCACCAAATTACTTATAGTGTAAGGCACAACTGAGTCAAATCCTTAGATAACTCTAATTAAGCAATCAGATTAAGAGGTTAACATGGGGAAAATGTTGTAGAATTAATTAATAGAAATTAATGAAAAATTGTAAACAAAACTAAGTAAACAGTCAATCCAAAGAAATCAACTAATCTTGAGTTTAATTCATCATTGATCACTAAGAATTCATTCAATTGCTAACCAATTTCTTGGCCTTAAATCACTTCAATAAGCCTTAAGATGATAAACGAATTCTCTACTAGATAAGCATTCAAAATTTAATTAATCAGGGTTAAATGAATTAAGCATTCATCTAATCCTAAATTAACCTAAAACCAGAATTCAACCAAACTAAACAATCCATCAAACACCTTTGATACATTGTTTAGTCTTTGTAATTCTTATTAAATACGTGATAATTATGCAATTATCACATCCACATCCAAATCAAATTAAGGAATTTAATCCAGATTCAATCAAAATAAAAAGAGGTAGAAGAGAAACTTGATTAACAATTAAATATAGAACAATCAAAATAAGATCTCAGAATTAAACATCAAGATTGTCAATCCCTAAAATTGATTAAAGGGTTCTAACCCTCCATGGATGGGAGGGAAGAAAGGTAGAAAAGAAAGAAACCTCGAGAAAAGGGAAAGGCAGAGAGATGATAAGAGAAAGTGCAAGAGAAAAATTATCGGTCTATTTCAAAGTTGCTGCCTCTCCTTAAATAACTATCTCTAAAATTAAAAATCCAAGTTTTTCCCTACCTTAGAATTAATCCTCTTCCTCTTAGCTTTAATTGGACAATTAATTTTCCTAATTTGGGCTTAAGATGAGAGAGTTATACCTAAAACATTCCTTACAACTTTTTAGACCCATCAGCTGACTTCAAAGGACGAGAATACCATCAAACGTCAAAGTTTTGATAAGTGTCTTCATAAGAGTTGAACATTTGTGTCTCAGCTTTCCAATGACATCGGTCTCAGCTCTATATGACTCGTACATCCTAAATTATGGCCCAGTCCCTACTTGTTGTCAAGGTTCTAGTGATAACATCTCTGTTCTAAATTTTAGGCCCAATCTGACCCACTAGACATTCAATTCAGCCTTGTAGATCTTCATCAAAGTTATAGATCTTTCTCTCACTTCCCTACAAGATAAAATTTGTAATTTTTAGATGTCTAGAACTTAAGTTATGCTCAAAATACAGAAATTGTGTAAAATTTTCAATAATGTTGAAAAATATAATTAAGCCCAATTTAAACCCAAACTTATAAAATGTAACCAAGACCAATTAATTAAGCACATAAAAGGCCTAAGAGACTAAATATAAGTGTTAAATAATGTATGAAAATTATGTTTATCACCTTATGAATATTTCTTATCTCCTTACATTTCTAAGTTAAACTTTTCTTTATCTAAGTGAGAAAGAAGTTGAGAAGTTTTTATGTTAGCAGAAAAATTGAGAAAGTTAGAAGCATGATTCAACCCCCTTTCTTGTGTTATTTCCACATTCATTCTCCATGCTAGAAGACGATTATTCTTTAGATTACACAGCCTCTCTAGGTTAATACAACAACAAACTCATAAAAAAATGATAGTATAGCTCACTAGCTCATACCTATGATCATTACCGAATCAAGGATACAAATATTAGATAGTTGTTTATGTATGGGTAGACTCTCTAATCAGTCAAAGAGTGTATATCTATTTAAAGCTCCGTAGATCTTATCTTTTAAGATGTAAAATAGAAGTCTTCTCTCAAAGAGAGAATAAAACAAAGTATGAACCCAAATTTGACTTTCTGGTATAATATAATGTTAATCCATGCAAAGCTCTGGTTAATCTTCATGGATAGGTCTAATTTATAGTTAGGAATGTGTTTCTAGCCATTAGGAGCAATTCCCAAGTGATTCTATATGGAAAATAGACATTCCTAGTTGTTGGAGCACTTTTGCATATAGGTTGTCTTTTTTGATATAGTTGAGAAGGTTGTTGGAGTTTAACTTTATTAGCTCGAACTTTCTCAACTTCTGTTGGTCTCAACTTTGACTATGCTTAGATGGAATCCTTCAAATTTATCCTTTTGAACTTAATTTATTTAAAGTAGACTTTACATATCTTTTCTCTTTTAGGCTTATAATCTTATTCAAAAAAGCTTCAAACTTTTTCATCTTGCATTTGACCTTTTTCAACTTGTAATGACTTGTTTTGATCTTTTGTTCTGATGCTTTTCATCTGGTTCTGAACATTTTGAGCTTCAACTTTCACTTTTGTTAGCTCAATTAAAAATTCATCTTGATTATTTTCATTAGCTTTACTTTGCAGATTTATTCTTTAGAGACATTGAGAAGGGTTCTTCATTATTGTTCTCAACTTGAACATTCTCAGCTATCTTTCTCTAGTCTTGAATCTTCTCAAACTAATTTCTTCTCTCTTTGTTGATATGAGCTTCACATTGTAGGTGCAAAATCATGCTCTTTTAACATCTTTCATTTTTCAAACACTTTTTATGAGATATCTTCAATTTTCACCCAATTTGATGTGAACTTTCTCAGGGCTTGCACTTGGACTAACTTTCTCAAGTTCTTTAGGAACTTTCTCATATTGTCCAGGATCTTTCTCAGGTTGGCAAAGAACTTTCTCAAGTCTTCTATGAACTTTCTCAGGTTATTCTAACCACC
This sequence comes from Ormosia semicastrata, assembly GCA_029884595.1. Classification (NCBI taxonomy): domain Eukaryota; kingdom Viridiplantae; phylum Streptophyta; class Magnoliopsida; order Fabales; family Fabaceae; genus Ormosia; species Ormosia semicastrata. The sequence goes on along the minus strand of JAQQTO010000035.1, from coordinate 5,049,740 downwards.
CAGATATCTTTCTCATGTATGATTTTAAAGTTTTGCTTATCAACAACTCAAAGAAAAGCTCCACAAAAGTGCATTAATCCACTCAAGAATGTTAGAGAAATAATTCAATATTTTCAATATAGTTTGTTAACATCAAAACCATTATAGGAAATATTAACACAAAATGTCTTTGGAGCTTACTTTCTCCTCTTTTTTTATGATGACAAACTATTTCAAATTTTTAAATGAAACTTGCAAAGGTTAAGAAAGTTTACTATTTCTACTTAAGACATGAGAAGGGTTAGAGCTTAGTACTTAAGTATGTTCAGCATCTCCCCCTTAACTTATTACTCATTGAAGAACATTAGCAAAATAATAGTAACAAACATTTTATAGGATAATTTGCAAGTTATAAACAGAATAATATGCTCCCCCTAAATATATGCATTCATTAATACACAAGAGAGAAGCATAACATATTCATTCAAAAGATTATCTCCCATTTTGTCATTACTTTAAAAGTATTTCAATATTTATCCATTTCCCCTATATAAAATTTTCAAAACCATATATCTTCCCCCCATGTGGCATCATCAAAAGAAATAAATAGAAGAAAACAAGAAAGGTGCCGACCATCACAGAAAGCTATTGATTATGTACTTCACTTAAGGTCGAAGCTTTAGGAGATGAGAAGAATGGTGAATGGGCAGGAATCTTCCTCCAAGCATAATAAGGGCAGTGAGATCTCTTTGTTGTGTCAAGATTCAACTTATTTTCATACTTCTCTTGCCACCATTCCTCAAACATTAGAAACCAATCCATAAAATTATGGATTTTGTTATGAATCTCCTTTAAGCTTTCATATAGCTTATTTCTTAGACTTTTATTTATTTATTTATTTATTGTAGCTTTTTCAACTTGGAAGTTAGCTTTTTTAGTTCTTCTTTGGTAGAACCATATATCCTCATTCTTAGCATAGAGGGAGTGCAAACAATTTGTGTAGACCCATGGCAAATCTTACTTCCTTCAAATTTTGTAGGTTGAGCATGCTCCCTTTCCAATCTTAGCTTGTTCTTCCTCTAGCAGATTTAGAAAGGATCTAAGAGAGAAAAAAAATTCAGATGCGAAAACAGCTTCTTCACAAACATCTTCTATGATCATAGTGTGAGTACTTCCTTCGTGCTGTGAAGGTAGTAACATAAAAAATTAGAGAACCAATATGGGGAGAGTCATAGTGCGTACTTAGGAAGGGTGATTTGATTTACTTCTCTTCCTCATTTCTTCTAATGGAGATTGTTATTTTTGAGTCATCATCAGAATCTTCTTTTCTATCCTTAGTAATCTTCTCAATTTGAGGTTAAGAAGGTTCCACAACATCAAATTTCTCAGCTTTTTCTTCTCTTTATTATTTTTATTCTCTTCTTCATTCTATCTTCTTGGAGAGATGAGATGGACTTCATGTTGTAGGCTTTACTCCTTAAAAAGTTGGGTCAGAATGTTAGCAATGGTCACACTTGCATCCACTATTGAGAAGGTTTGAGTTGTTTGAATTGTCAACTTTCTCATGTGCTTCCTTATTAGTGAAGGTTACTAAAATATATTCAGCTAAAGCATATTCTTCTACTTTAATACAGGGAATATGCAACTCAGGCTCTTCTTGCACTAAAGGTTCCTTTTCACATATTTGAGAAGTTTTCTCAAGAACATAAGAAGGTTCAACAACTACTTGAGAAGGTTCACCATCACACTTCTCAAGTATAATTTTCTTTTTATTTTTCTTTACCTTTTCCTTCTACTTCTTCTTCTTGCTGACTAAGAGAGTGTAGAGGCTTCTTTATATTCATATTGTGCTCCCTTGACAATTATGATGATACTTGTGATGTCTATATCAAGATTAATGTTTGAAATATGCTGAAAAGTGTCAAGTCTAGGCTTCTTAACTATGTCAGTAGCTTCTTTACTCATAAAGAGATCACGTGGGACATGAGTTAGTTTAGGAACATCATCAATAGAGACAAAAATAGCTTTAGCTAGGTTAAGAGTGCTTTGAAAAGGTTCATAAGATACTTGAGAAAGTTCACCATCACTCTTTTCAAGTGGCTTACTTTTCTTCTTCTTCTCAATATCTTTCTTTTCTTGCTTTTGAGGCTTTGGAGCTTTGTCATGCTTCCCCTTTGTTCACAGTTCAAAACATTTAACAAAAAGTTCTCTTTTCTCAATATGCATCAACTTCAAATTGTTCATTGAGAAGATATAACCTTCCTTCTCAAGTTCTTCCTCATTATGTCCATATTGTAATTATTGAAGACCTTGGTCAAGAGCATACCATAAGGCAAGATTGTAGACCTCTTGGGATTTTCATCAACACTATTAATGTATTTCAAGATTATATAATAAAGATTTAGGAATATGTGGGTTATGGGCCTTCTTGTCCTTGATATGAAACATAACGATCATGTTAGCATCTATAATCTTCTCTATGCTTCTAGCTCGTGGCAGAGAGAAATGGTATGTAAGAGAGTATAGGAACTTGGCCATTGAGTTCAATGTGTCCACAGTGTAAGAGTTTATCCTCTTCTAAAAATAACTATCCACGACATCTTCTTCCTTTTTTCCATGTCTCCCTCACTAAACATCTTGTTCATATAGTTTTGCTCCAAGGTCCTTTACTTCAATTATTTTTTTATAATGTTGTAGTATCCAGAGTGATTTGCCTACCATTTAGTTTTTAAGAGAGAAAAGGAGGATCCTCTACTATCTTGCCAACAACATAAAAGAAAACTCCTTACTAATCTTGAGTAGACTAGTTTAGGGATCTTAAAGAATTTCCTTTGCCTTTGCTTCTGAAGCTACAACCATTTCCTCTGATGATTCATAGTTTATTTCCTTTCTTTACTTGTTGTGAGTTTGATTCTCATGGTGGTAGAGAGAAATAGAGATGATAGTGTTTGAGATTTGGATTTTGATCTTTGAGAAGGTTGTCTTAAAGCGATTTTCTTATCTTTGTGGCTTAACATTCTCATCAACATTCTTATCTTTACAACTTAACTTTTTCATGTTTTCATACTTCACACTATGTTCTCAAATTTCTTTCTCAAACTTATAAAAGCACAGTTAAGCATATAACAATATATAGAACAAACATATGACATACTTAAACATTCAAATATTGAGATTAATCACTTGAGAATAAACATGTTCAAGTTTTCTCATATAAAACAAAACCTTTCTTTTCTCACTAAGGGGTTTTGTAAAAATATCTTCACTAATGATCAGTATCAACAAATTTAAGTTTGAAAACCTCTTTTAAATACAATCTTAGATAAAATGATGTTTATTATCAATGTGTTTAGATCTTGAATGCTAAATGGGATTTTTAGATATATTTATGGCACTTGTATTATCACAAAAAAAAAAGGAATATGGTTATACCTCAAGGAATAATTATCAAGATGTTCTTTAATCCATACGAGTTATGAGCAACAGTTATAAGCTAACACATATTCAAGTTTTATAGTTGATAGATGGGCATTATAGTGCCCAATTGCTACCCAAAGATTTCTTTTGTTGGAATTCTGTCAACTTCTATCCTTTGACTTGTGCACAATGTTACCCTCTTCAAATGTGGAAAATAGGCTTCAGTGTTTTCGTCAAAGTTGTAGAGCTCTCTTTTAACTTTTCAATGCCTCCAGAATCATCCTAAGATGATGTTCGTAGCACCGAATATGCTCATATTACCACAAAAATGTCAATAGGTGCTCTAACTCACTTTTTTTTAACTTTTTTGGCGATCTTATTTGTGATTGATTATACGACCTTGAAGAATGGCTTTTGATGATAACAAACATGAAGATGATGGGAAGACTAAGTTCAAGAATTTCAAGAATAGCTTTAGGACTTAGAGTCTTTTTGTGCGGAGTCTTTTGGATATCTCATTATTTGGAAGAAAAGATAAAAATGCTCTTTCAAAATTAATTAAAAAGTTTGGTGTTTTGAAAAACAATCTGGGAAGATTTTAAAAGAATCTATTAATGCTTTTCAACAAGATTATTTGAATAAAACATTCTTATTCGAATAAACCAAGTTAATTAGAATTTGTTTTTATCAGGAGATATTCGAATAATATTTTTCAAAATCCCTTGCGCGCCTCTGTTTTAAAAGTAGTTATTCGAATAGACCATTGGCTTTCGAATAAAGGTTTTTTAGAATGCCCTCTTCTAAATAAGCTATTTGAATAACTCATTTGTTATTCTAGTAGAGTTGTTTCACAGAAAACTCTTTTTTACAGAGTTATTCGAATAAACCTCAAGCTATTCAAATAACATATATCAGATCTGATTTTCACTTGGTTTTTCAAAATATGTTATTTGACTAACACAATGGTTATTTGAATAAACACGGGATCCTATTTTAGAAAAAAAAATGCCATATTTGCATTTATTACGTGATTTAATTGCACCCAATGACTATTTTCTTCAGAACTCTATAAATAGTGACCTTGGTTTGTCTTTGAAAACACCTCCAACTATCTGAATCAATCTTCGCTTGCTTTAACATGTATTTTATATTTTTTGCATATTTTTTGTGCTCTTTTTTGGCCAAAATTCTAAGATATCCTTAAAGAGTTTCTTAGTGCTTCAAGTTATGAAATTTACTCTTTTGAGAGTTTCTCTTCTTCTATATTCTGATTTATTGTAAAGAGGGTGAGGTATCCCTCAAAGGTTTTTGTAATGGTGAGGTATCCTTGAAAGTTGAGGCTTTAGCACAAGGGTAAAGTTTCCTTATGTGTGAAAAATGCTCTTGTTTGTAACGGTAGTAAGCACCTATTCAAGCTTGCATTGATAGTAAAAAATCTCGAATAGTTTTTCGAGGACTAGACGTAGGCCACAAGTGGTTGGTGGTTGAACCAGGATAAATACTGTACCTGCTCTTCTCATCTTTATTTCTTTTATTTTCCTACAATTTATTTATTATTATCATTTGCTCATTTTCTGTTCTTAAGGCTTTTTATCTTTTATTTTTATTCACCGCTTTTAAGAAATAGCTTCAACGAAATTTATTTTATAAGCGTTTGCAAAAAAATTTTAAATACTCAATTCACCCCCTCTTGAGTACTAGAAACCACTTGGTAACCAGTGGTATCAAAACTAGACTCTTGTATAAAGAGCTTAGCAGCTTCAAGAGAACATGATTTCTTCAAATAGTTTTTCAAAAGGATCTTCTATAAACCGATCACTTTTTTTTAATGGGGATGGTTATGCATATTGGAAAGAAAGAATGAAATTTTTTATCAAAGCTATTGATTTAAATGTGTAGGATGCTGTTAAAAAAGGCACTTTTGTTCCCACGTGTGAGGTCTATGGTGTAAAGATTGAAACACCAAGAAGTAAATGGTCCGATGAGGATAAGAAAAAAGTTCAACATAATTTAAAAGCCAAAAACATTATTACCACTGCTTTGGGGTATGATGAATTTTTCAGAATTTTAAACTGCAAAACTACTAAAGAAATGTGGGACACTTTATAAGTTACCGATGAGGGTACTAGTGAAGTAAAAAGGTCGAGAATCAATTCTCTTACTCGTGAGTATGAGTTATTTAGAATGAACCAAGGAGAAAGCATTCAAGAAATACAAAAGAGGTTCACCCATATTGTAAATCATCTCGCATCACTAGGAAAGAGTTTTTCTATCAAAGATCTTATTAACAAAGTTTTGAGATGTCTAAGCAGGATTTGGCAACCCAAGGTAATAATTATATCATATTCAAGAGATTTGTCAACAATGACCCTAGCTACCCTCTTTAGGAAACTTCATGAGCACAAATTGGAGCTAAACAAGCTAAGTTAAAGTGAAAAGCTTGATAAGAAGAAAAAGGAAATAACACTCAAAGTCACCTCCTTGGCAATTGATGATGATGATGTAGAAGATGGAGATGGCACAAAGAACCTTGAACTAAATGAAGAAAATTTTAGCTTCTGGTAAAAAGGTTTAGGAAATTTCTTAGGAAAAAGGGAACTCAAAGAAGACCGTCTTTCCCTCCAAAGAAAAACCATCACAAAAGGGAAGGAACATCTTCAACTCCAACTTGCTACGAGTATGAAAAACCGGTACACATAAAGATGGAGTACCCAATTTACCAAAAGAAGATGGAGAAATTTGAGGAAAAACCCTTCAAGGAAAGAAAAGGAAGAAAAGCCTACATAACATGGGATGACAATGACATGGACTCAACTGATAGCTCAGATAGCGAGGAAGCTCATCTATGTCTTATGGCCAAAGGAGGAGAAGAAGAACAAGAAAGCGACACTGAGGTAACATCCAACATTGACTTATCTCCTTCTTATGATGAATTACAAGAAGCTGCTGAAGAGTTGCATGATGAATCACTAAAGCTCACTAAATTAGTCTCTTCATCTAAGAAAATAATTTCTTCTTTAGAACATTAAATTTTTATTTTAAATAAAGAAATTGAAGGATTAAAAATTAAAAATTAAAAATGAGACATTAGGATTAATTGATGTTTTCACAACCTATTCCTCACTTGCTTCTACATCTTCATCTTGTTTATCCTGTCAAGTCCTTGAAAAAGAAATTGAAGATTTAAATAACACACTTTCTAAATTTACTTTTAGAAGAGATAATTTAAATATTTTGTTAGGAAAACAAAAAGTTATTTTTCAAAAAGCTGGGATAGGTTATAACCCCAAAAATCAGCAAAAATTTTATAAAAATTTCTTTGTTCATTCAAGTACTTCAAGTAGTCCTTTTATTAAATGTTTTTATTGTGGGAAGAAAGGACATAATGCATCAACATGTAATGTAAGAAAACATATCAACACAAAAAATGGAACTAAAATAGTTTGGGTTCCTAAGGATAAAATACCCAGAACTAACACACAAGGACCTAAGAAAATTTGAGTACCAAAAGTTAAAATTTAAATATGTGTTGTAGGTGTGCTTGAAGGCCAAGAGCTTAAATTGGTATCTTGATAGTGGATGCTCCAAGCACATAACTGGAGACGACTCCAAATTTTCATTCCTTGTTCCCAAGACTCACGGACACGTAACATATAGAGATAACAACAAAAGAAAGATTCTTAGAGTTGGCAAAGTCAGTAAAAGTCCTAATTCTTCTATTGATAATGTATTGCTTTTTAAAGGACTTAAACACAATCTGCTTAGTATTAGTCAATTATGTGATAAAGGAAATAAAGTAATTTTTTATTCAAATTGTTGCATAATTGAAGGAAAAAATGATAAGCATGTTAAGTTCATCGGTCATAGAGTTAACAATATTTATATGATTAGTCTTGATGACATATCTTCAAATAATGTGAAATGCTTTTTAAGTAAGGATGATGATTCATGGTTATGGCATAAGATAATTCAACACATTCACATGGATCACTTAAAAAAGTTAGTCTCTAAGGAGCTAGTAATTAGACTACCTAAGCTGAATTTTATAAAAGGTAAATTATGTGATGCATGTTAAAAGGGAAAACAAGTAAATGTTTCTTTTAAAGCAAAAAATATAGTTTCAACTTCTAGACCTTTACAACTTTTGCACATGGATCTTTCTTGACCATCTAAAACTATGAGCTTTAGTGGTAATTACTATGCATTAGTGATTGTGAAAGATTTTTCTAGGTTCACATGGACTTTATTCATTTCTCATAAAAATGATGTATTTCTAGCTTTTAAAAGGCTTGTCAAAGTTATCCAAAATGAAAAAAGTTTTTCTATTACTTCCATAATGAGTGACCATGAAGGTGAATTTAAAAATCATGATTTTGAAACTTTTTGTGATGAACATGGCATTGAGAATAGCTTTTCTACCCCTAGAACTCCACAACAAAATGGAGTTGTAAAAAGGAAAAATCAATCTTTAAAAGAAATGACAAGAACTATGCTCAATGAGGTTACACTTCGTATGTATTTCTGGGCGGATGCAATAAATATCGCATGTTATATAATGAATAGGGCTCTAATAAGACCAACTTTAAAGAAAACGCCATATGAGTTACACAAAGGAAGAAAGTCAAATGTTTCACACTTTCATGTTTTTGGATGTAAATGTTTTGTTTTAAATAATGGAAAGGATAACTTGGGGAAGTTTGATGCTAAGTCTGATAAAGATATTTTTCTTGGCTATTCTAATCATAGCAAGGCTTTTAGAATTTATAATAAAAGAAATATGACTATTGAAGAGTCTATTCATGTTGCTTATGGCGAAACTAATCCAAATGGACCGAGAAAAGACTTTACTGATAATGTTGCAGAAATATTAGCAGAAATACATTTGGATAACAAGGAAAAAGAAGCCAAAGAGTAAGAGGAAAGTCAAGAAGACACCCCAAGACAAGAGGATTCACAAGTCATGGACCTTCCCAAAGAATGGCGGACTTCAAGATATCATCTTCTTGATCAAATAATAGATGATGTATATAAAGGTGTAAGTACTCGAAACTCTCTTAGAAATGTATGTAATCACATGAATTTCGTTTCCAAAATTAAGCCTAAAGACATAAATGAAGCCTTTAACAATGAAAGTTGGATCTTGGTCATGCAAGATGTAACACCCTCCTTAGGGTGCCACACTTTATGTTACTTAATTACTAAATTACCCTTCAATTAAAAATTGTGCTTGTATTATAAATACGAGTTATAAAATTTCTTGATGATAATAAGATAAACTTAATAGAAAATAAAAACGTAACAACATTGTCACAAATAACTTACATCATATATACATACAAGCCTTTAGTATTGTCAAACTTAAATAAGTACAAACTAGACTTTCAAAATATTTAAACTTTAAACTTTAAGTTAAACTATTATACTGCCCAAGTCCTACTAGACAGCAGAACCCTCAAACGGGTCCTCCTCAAATTCCTCAGCATACAGGAATCCATCATGAGGTGCAGTCCTACGGACAGGTGTCCGAGCAGACGACACAATACTAACCGTACAGGGAGTACGATAGTAAGCTCCCCAATACTGCCTAATGGATATTGGGAACTCTAGTTGTACATAAATATTGACAGAAAAGTAAGGATGTCCTAAATGTTGCCTACTCAATCTAATATTTAGGTCTCCCATATAGTATATACTCTCTCTTTAGAGATCTACAGTCCATGCCTCATCTCCTCCAATAAATGTCAGCTTCAGGTACCCAAGGAAACTAGGCATATCCATCTCTTCAAAACTCGACGTCCTCAGCAGGAATCTGCTCCTCCTCAACTTCTCGCTCTATTTCTTGCTCGACGTCTTAACAATTATAAATATAATACAGAACATGCATACAAAGAGGTGAGATCACCTACGCCAATACTAGTATGGTAGCAATGAAGATAAACACATACAATATTTCATACAACTATCATACCATAATTACAGTTATGCCACTAACATCATTATCATCACAAAACATGTAATACAAAATAATTACAATCATGCCATTATCAATAATCAAATAACCAATAACTCAATTATCATAAACAGAAATTATAATAATACCCTCTATCATTATATGTATGCACACAGACTCAATTTCCTACTCCATGGAGCTACAACTCAGGTCGGAGAGAGTGATCGAAAAGAATTATCGGTACCAATATGCCTCGGATCACGTGCTCAGTCTTGCACATCCAGCATATACACGACAATCTTTATCAGATCTTGATTAAGGATAGTGTCTCGGTTAGGATCATTGGTGTGTTGCGTCGGTTTAACCTACGGTACAAAAGAGCTACCAACTACCCATTGTAGGCAACCCGCACCCCAATGCCCCCAAAGTCAACTAGTGACTTACACTACGCATATCGCACCCACTCAAGAGGTGTAGTCTCTCCTAGGCAACTAGCCTCATACAGTCCATTAGACCTTTCCAATGCATGTACTATGCACTATTCATATTTCTAATTTATATCACATATTCGAGGTCCACATAATAATCTAACAGTATTATTACTGTATTTTAATTGCGTAGTCATATTTTCACGTTTTCTCAATCGCGACTCAATTCTGTCGCCTTTTCAAAATCGCGTAACGATTTTTCAACGTTTTCAAATCGCGTAAATATTTTTCTTACGTTTTAAATCAAAAATACTATTTTTCTCATTTTAATACTAAAATTAGCTTTATTTTCCATATTTGCACCTTAGTCCCTCAAAAACTCATATTTACAAAATAACCCCTCATAAAATTCATATTTATAAAATAGTCTCTCAAAAATTAATATTTACAAAACAGTCCCTCATAAAATTCATATTTACAAAATTATCTTTCTTTTATAAAATATTTACAATTTGACCCCTTGAAAAATAATATTTGCAATATGACCCCTCTAAAAATAAGTATTTATACAATGGCCTTTATTTACATAATATTTATAATTTAGTCCATCTTTTATAAAAATTTGCGGTATAACCCCTCTAAAAAGTCAATAATTGTATTGTTTCTCAAAAATTGTTATTTCTCTTCTTTAATTCTTATCAAAATTATTTTACTTTTCCATACTCAATTTTTATTTCTAAATTCATTTAAATCGCTCAGTTCTCATTTTAATTCATCAGTGTAAGGACTTTGGTCCTTTTTCCATGGTATGGCCGTAAGCCTCAGTACTCTTTGGAGTATTCATATAATCGATTCATTATGTTGTTCACATCCTAAAATTACACATACATTCTCATGCTTTCATAATTATACATACACACATAAAATCAAAACTTTAAGTATTTTATCACACATGCAAGTATACAAATACAATCAAACACAACACAAACACAATCATATAATCAGTGAAGAACCCTTATGGATTTTTCACGGTACAAAACCATCCTCACACCACCAAAACTTGGTTGGTGAGGTTAAATCTCCCTCTTACCTCTTGAAGACAAGCTTTTCAAGCTCTCCTCCTTCTCCTTAATTTTCGTGTGGCTCACAACAATTCCTAATAATTCTAAAATAGTTAGTAAAATCACAAACAAAGCTCAATAATAACAAACCATGAAACAAACATGGCTTAGAAAATCATAAACATGAATTTAAACCATAGAAATCAAAGTTTACCTCCAAGGAGGTAAGCTAGAAGTGGGATTTTGAAGCACTTAGGGTGTGATTTTGGGAAAACTTTCTAAATGAAAAATGTTTAAAATGTTGTTTAGATTTAGTAAATGGTGAGAGTGAAAATTATAGGTGAGTGATAGTATATCTAGGTGTGTTGGCCGAACCACTCAAGGAAAATGGAAGGAAATGGTTGCTTGGTGTTCTTGAATTTTTTAGAGAAAAGATGAAAGCTTTTTGGGTGAGAGAGAAAATGAAATTTGTGAGATTGAATTATGGAAGGCTGCTGCCGTGAGAGTGTAGTGAAATTAGAGGATTTACTTGCATCAAAATATCCTATTTTGAGTGCACATGGGTTAGCACATGGCATAGGTCATCCACTTGACTTTCAAGGCTTTATGGATTGTTCAAGAATCATGTAGAATTCTCCTCCAAGCTGCTGCATGGCCGTGAGCTTCAAGTGAGTTTAGGGACTTTAATTTGTTTTAATTCAAGTCTAATTACTTGCTAATTGATTAGTTAATTCATTAGGTTAAGTTTCCTAATCAATCTTAACTAATTTTCCAATTACATAACAAATTAATTAGACATATAATTACATATATTATAACCTCTAATTAATATTAGGATATTTAATTAGTAATTAGTTTATAACTAATTAATTATTAAGTTAGTTTACTTAACTTGCTAATTAGGCCATTAGATTAACTAAATTAGGTTTCATTAGTTATTAATCAAATTCAAGCCACTATTGTTGACTTCATCTTAGCCATTGAAAATCAACTTGATTTCCTATCCATTGATCTCATCTACGGTGGATATTACTTAGTGATTTTATCAGGATTTGTTTTACACCATTGATCGGATCAACGGTTAGGATCAAAAGCATCTAAATTATGCTTTTTATCCAAGGGTCCATATTGAAGTCTATGCTTCTTTGTTTGACTCATTCTCATTGGTTTAAAAAGTCAAGCCACCTATTTTGACTTGTTCTTATTGGTTCAGAATTCTATTCAATCAGAATCATTGACTGCTACACTAAACGTGGGCCCCATGAACTTTTTCGGGTCCACAAGTAGTTTTTCTACTATTTTTGAGACAGTAGGTACTGTTAAATAAAATAATATTATAATAATATAAAATTATTTTATTGCAGTACGCTTAAATTCTAAAAATTACAAGATTAATATATATATCAATCAGAATTGGGTTTAATAAGATCCCCCAACTCCAATTAATTAAAATAAGATTTTTTCAGTCAGAAAATTATTATTTTCTTGACTCGAAGCAAATCACACAAAATGATAAAAAATGATCTCAAAACAGACAGATTATTTTTATAACACACAGAAAATACAAAACAGTGTAATTTTACTATTACTATTAACATAGTCAGAATTTGGGGTGTTACACAAGAAGAGCTGAACTAATTTGAAAGAAATAAAGTTTGGGAATTAGTTCCAAGGCCCAATGATCATCCAATTATAGAAACCAAATGGGTCTTTAGGAACAAACTTGATGAAACTGGCTTAATAACAAGAAATAAAGCTAGGTTAGTTGCAAAAGGATACAATCAAGAAGAAGGAATAGACTATGAAGAAACCTATGCACCTGTAGCTAGATTAAAAGCTATTAGAATGTTACTTGCATATGCTTGCATCATGGATTTTAAGTTATACCAAATGAATATTAAAAGTATTTTTTTAAATGGTTTTATTCAAGAAGAGGTATATGTTGAACAATCTCCAGGTTTTGAAAATTATGAACTACCCAACCATGCTTTTAAACTGAAAAAGGCCTTGTATGGCTTAAAACAAGCTCCTAGAGTTTAGTATGACAGGTTGAGTAAGTTTCTTTTAGAAAATGGTTTTTCAAGAGGAAAAATTAATACAACCTTTTTTATTAAAAATAAAAAGCATGATATTCTCCTTGTACAACTTTATGTGGATGACATTATTTTTGGCGCCACTAATGAATTCCTTTGTAAGGAATTTGCTAAGACAATGCAGAATGAGTTTGAAATGCCGATGATGGGAGAGCTTAATTTCTTCCTTGAGCTTCAAATCAAACAAACAAAAGAAGGAACTTTCATAAGTCAAACCAAATGCTGCAAGTAACTGCTCCAAAAATTCGGAATGGACAATACCAAACATATGACTACACCAATGGGCACTTCGTGCTATTTGGACAAAGACGGAAGAGGTAAATTTGTAGAAATTACTAAATATAGAGGTATGATCAGATCTCTTCTTTATCTTACTGCTAGTAGACTAGATATAATATTTAGTGCATGCATGTATGCTAGATATCAAGCTAATCTTAAAAAATCATACCTATGTGCTATTAAAAGAATCATGAAATATCTAGTAAACACTTCACAAATGGGTTTGTGGTACTCTAAGGGTGCCTCATGTAGCCTAATTGGCTATTTCGATTCTGATTTTGTGAGATGCAAAATGGATAGAAAAAGTACTAGTGGGACATGTCACTTGCTTGAAAGTTCTTTAGTTTCTTGGCATAGCAAGAAGCAAAATAGTGTGTTATTGTCAACTGCTGAGTCTGAATATGTTGTAACTGGGAGTTATTGTGCTTAAATCCTTTAGATGAAACAATAACTTCTATACTATAGTCTTCAACTTGATCCCATCATTATAAGATGTGACAATACTAGTGCAATAAATCTATCTAAAAATCTCATTTTGCACTCTAGAACAAAGCACATAGAAATAAGGCATCACTTTATTAGAGATCATGTACAAAAGGGAGAATGCATACTTGAATTTATTGAAACATCTAAGCAACTTGTAGATATTTTCACTAAACCCTTAGCAAAAGAAGCATTCTTTTTTTATTAGAGGAGAATTAGGCATAATTGATCAATCATACATATAAATGAATGCTTGTGTTTCTTAGCTTATTATTCCTAAATCATTACTAACTTGAGCGTTGGAGCTATCCCAAAACTTGTTTTCGCAGGTATCTCATCTTTAGGTATATTTCGTTCTCTCTAATTGTATCCCTATATGTGCTTATTATTATTTTCTGATAGTTTTATTCAAATAACCCTGTGACTATTCGAATAAACAAAGTCAGCTGCTCAAAGAAATGTGTTGTGCATCTGTGTTATTCGAATAAAACTCAATCTATTCGAATAACCTGAATCTAGCAATCACAGTCTAAGTGTTTTATATCTGTGCTATTTGAATAAATAAATTTTATTCGAATAAATTGATATCTAAATTAGTTTCTCACAGCTTTTGGTGTCTGTCTTATTCGAATAAAACCTAGTTTATTCGAATAAATTATCTGCATAATCTATCTCTTTGCATCTGTCTTATTCGAATAAGAGGCTTCTTATTTGAATAATACTCTTTTAACAGAGGCTAATATTCTCTTGTCTATTCAAATAACTAGTTAGTTATTCAAATAAACCTTGGTAGAAAAGCCAAATTCACAGGGCCAGTTATTCGAATAACCTCATAGTCATTCGAATAACATATGGCAAAAAAAGCCATGATCGTTGGATTACCACGTATTTATTCGAATAACTCACATGTTATTCGAATAAACACGGGCCTATATATGCCCACAACGTTCTCACTTCTCTCTACCTCTATTTCATTCTTATTTTGCACATCCCCTCTGCCTAAACACACCTCCCCATCTCCTCTATCTCCACCCACGCCTACCTCACCTTCACCATTTTGCACCACCATTACTCCACCTTTTTCTATCTTTCTCCACCCACGTTCCACCCTTTTAAAACCCCACTCTCGCTGCACTCACCATCTTCTCTGCCAAACAACATATCCATGGCTTCCTCTTCTTCCAGAGCAAAACGTCCTCGCATGAAGACTACTCCCTGCAACAACCCTCTAGACCTGCGAAGACTATCCTCCAGCAAAGAGGAACTGAGTCGCTTCATCACTCACTTTCGAAAGCGCAATCTTATGCAACCAAAATATCTGGATTTGAACTTCTTCCAGAGAGAATGAGGCTTTGACTTCCTCAATCTGCTGAACAATCAGGGCGTGCTTCAACTCTGCTCCCACAAAGCTGACCTTTACCCTGATTTGGTAAAGATGTTTTATTGTAACCTGAATATTGAAGGCCAGGACCTTATCTCAGATGTTTGTGATCAACACATTATCATCACCCCTTAAGATTGGGTTGTGCTATTTAAACTATAGTTTGTGGGCATGCACGTTGAAGAAGATGGTAGCCCATTCATTCAGGAGTACAACAAAATTCGATCCATTGAGGATCTGTTGAAACCTGGACTACCTTTTCCTATTAAAGGTGTCAAATGAGGCATGCTAAAGAGCTAAGACAGGCTTTTGCATTACGCTTATGCACATATCTTGGCTCTTCGAAGCGGGAACTATGCCTACCTTAGTGAAGATGACATCTTCATGTTGTGGGTTCTAAAGAAAGGTCACCAAATCAACTGGCCAATCTTCATCATGAAGCATATGATGAAGGCAAAGGCCAACGAGAAGTCTGACTTACCTTATGGCTTAATCATCACTACCTTTCTTGGGAAATATTCTCAGATTCTAGAAATTGAGAGGGCCACCAAGTTAACTCATCACAGTGTTTTTGGGTCCTACACTCTGCACAAAATGAAGATGATCAGGTCTGCTGAAAGATGGGTGAACCTAGATGAAGTAGAAGATGAAGAGCAAGAAGACTTTGCTGCTGCTCCTACTCCTGCTTGTCCAGTTACAAATAGGCAAATTATGGCAACCCTGTTGGACCACAAAGCCTATATGGAGAACACCTTCTCTATTCTGTTTGATAGAATAGAAGGTGTTGAGCACGAATAGGCAGCCCTCCGAGCCTTGCTGACTGACAGAGCACCTGACTCCCCTCATCTGCCACTAGATGCATATTTTTAGGATCCTTAGTTCTTAGGATCTTTGTTTTAGTCCTATTTTGGCCTCCAATTTTTCCTTATTATCTTGTATTTGGACAATTTTTTCTTAATAAGATGGAATGCTTATCATTTGGCCTATTGCATTACTTGCTCTGAATATATTTTATCTTGCATTGCTTGTTCTTTTTAATGTTGTTTGAAACTAGATAATTATCTCTTTACTACATTCACTGCTTTGATCCATTCATGACTTTTACTTGGATAGTTATCATATGTTTCAGCTTTACCTTCCCCTATATTTTTGCTCATGACAAAAGGGGGAGAAAAATTGAGTTTATTTGAGAAAAGACAAGTAAAACTTAAAATTAGATTCCAAAAATAAGGGAGAGCTGCGCACATCTCTGATATAGATCACCTCTTACAAAAAAGAGGGGGAGTAAGTTGTCTCAAAATAATTTTGTGAATTCCAATTTATCTGCACTAACTCTTTTCTCTGTGCTACTTTGTCATCATAAAAAATAAGGAGAATGTGATTAATTATGCGACCTTGAAGAATGACTTTTGATGATAACAAACATGAAGATGATGGGAAGACCAAGTTTAAGGATTTCAAGAATAACTTTAGGACTTAGAGTCTTTTTTCTACGAAGTATTTTGGATATCTCATTATTTAGAAAAAAATATAAAAATGCTCTTTGAAAATTAATTAAAAGGTTTGGTGTTTTGAAAAACAATCTGAGAAGATTTTAAAAGAATCTATTAATGTTTTTCAATAGGATTATTCGAATAAAACCCTCTTATTCGAATAAACCAAGTCAATCAAAATCTATTTTTATCAGGAGTTATTCGAATAACCATAAAGTTATTCAAATAATGTTTTTCAAAATCCCCTGTGCGCCTCTGTTTTAAAAGTAGTTATTCGAATAGACCATTGGCTATTCGAATAAAGGTTTTTCAGAATGTCCTCTTCTAAATAAGCTATTCGAATAACTCATTTGTTATTCAAATAAAGTTGTTTCACAGAAAATTCTTTTTTATAGAGTTATTCGAATAACCCTCAGACTATTCGAATAACATATATCAAATCTGGTTTTCACGTGGTTTTTCAAAATGTGTTATTCAAATAACACAATGGTTATTCGAATAAATACGAGATCCTGTTTTAGAAAGAAACAGTCATATTTGTATTTATTACGTGATTTAATTGCACCCAACAACAATTTTTTTCAGAACTCTATAAATAGTGACCTTGGGTCGTCTTTGAAATCACTTCCAACTATCTGAATCAATATTTGCTTGCTTTAACACGTATTTTATATTTTTTGCATATTTTCTGTGCTTTTTTTTTGCCAAAATTTTGAGATATCCTTAAAGAGTTTCTTAGTACTTCAAGTAGTGAAATTTACTCTTTTGAGAGTTTCTCTTCTTCTATATTTTGATTTATTGTAAAGAGGGTGAGGTATCCCTGGAAGTTGAGGCTTTAGCGCAAAGGTAAAATTTCTCTGTGTGTGAAAAGTGTTCTTGTTTATAACGGTAGCAAGCACCTAGTCAAGCTTGCATTGATAATGAAAAATCTCGGATAGTTTTTCGAGGACTAGACGTAGGCCACAAGTGGTTAGTGGTCGAATTAGGATAAATACTATGCTTGTCCTTCTCATCTTTATTTCTTTTATTTTCCTACTATTTATTTATTATTATCATTTGCTCATTTTCTGTTCTTAAGGCTTTTATCTTCTATTTTTATTCACCTCTTCTAAGAAATGGCTTCAACGAAATTTGTTTTATAAGCGTTTGAGAAAAGTTTTTAAATACTCAATTCACACCCCTCTTGAGTACTGGAAGCCACTTGGTAACATTATTGACTTTGTACCTTTCTCATCTTTGTCAATCACCATAAATGGGTGCATTAGAGTTCCCATTGGCTTAGCATTCTCCATATTGAATCTCCTCAATAGGTTTTTTTTTTATCTATTTGTCTTGATGAATCAAGATTCCATACTTGTCTTGTTTGATTGGCAAGTTATGGAAGAACCCCAGTTCTCCCATCATGTTCCTTTTAAACTTATTTTTCATTAAATCAGGAAATTCTCTACATAAACTCTCATTAGTAGATCCCAATGCAATATCATCAACATATATATGTGGACAATTAAAAGATCATTCTTGAAATGTTTTCTAAACAAAGTAGGATTCACCTTTCCTCTTATGAAGCTATTTTGTAAAAGAAAACAACTCAATTTTTCATGCCAAGCTCTTGGAGCTTGCTTGAATCCATTGAGAGCTTTCAAAAGTTTGAAAATATGGTTAAGATACTTTTCATTTTCAAAACTAGCTGGTTGATGAATATACACTTTTTCATTTATGAAACCACTCAAAAATGCACTTTTAACATCCATTTGGTACAATTTAAAACCTTTGGAAATAGCACAAGCAATATTACAATAGCTTCAAGTTTAGCTACAACAATATAAGTTTCATGAAAGACAATACTTTTTTATCGATTATACGTTTAAGCTACTAACCTTTGTTTGTTCCTTACCACATTACCATCTTTATCTAATTTATTGTGTTAATCAATAAATGGTCTTTAGGTGCAGGTACTAGAGTCCAAACTTCATTCATCCTAAATTGATTCAATCTTTCTTACATAGTCAAGATCCAAAACTCTTCTTGGAGAGCTTCATCTATGCTTTTTGGCTCGATTTGTGACAAAAATGTAAGATGATTGGTTGAGTTTCCTTTTTTGATTGAAAATATAGTCCTCACATTAACTGATATATCTCCAATGATCAGCTCTTTTGGATGACAAGGATGTTGGTTGCATTTTGTTGGGAGTTAAGAAGGTTTCTGATAAGGTTGTTGAACTGTCTCATCTTCTATCTCAATTTTCTAAACTTGCTAATCTTTCTTATTTTCTTCTCAATGGGTTTCTCATTTAAGCTCAGCTGCTCTACTTCATCTTTCAAGTTCCTCACATATTTCCTTTGCCATTTTCACCACAAGTGACAAAACTTCCATCTTTTTTAGTAGTGAGTTAGAGGAATATGAATCTATTCCTTGTCAATTGTCTTATGCATTATCTGTACAGGGACCATTTTTTCTCTTTTCCTAATATCTTTAACAACATCTACTAAAAAAGGAAACACTTGTTTTGGTACCCATCTTTTTGGGTCCTTTTGGGTTAGTCACTCTTATCTTAGGTGATTTGTTTCTATAACAACAAAAGGATGTCATATGACCTTTCTTGTTATAGTAGAAATAAGTAACTTCAGATTTGTTGGCAGCCACAAAGAAATTATTATACCATTTTTGCTTAGATACTCTCTTGTATCCCAAGCCAGCTTTATCAAAGGCATATGACTTTCTAGAAGTCTTTCAAGGTTCTTGGTGCCACCAATAAACTTGACTAAGTCCTTAGTTATCTCTTCAACTTTCTCATTCAACATTTTAATTTCATCTAATACTTGAGAATGGTGTTGAGAAGAAAGTTTAAAAGTGTCAACTAACTTAAACATAGTTCATGCTGTCTGATTTACATCTAGCTTCAACAAGGTTTCATTTTCTTGACTTAAAGTATTTTTCTCGTGTTTCAAAATCTCATTTTCTTTTAAAGTTTTAGAATGCATTTTCTTTAGAGAATATAATACTTTTTAGCGATGATTTTGGAATCATACAAGAGTTCATCAAAAGCATTTTCCAATTCATAATATAAGAGTTGAGAAGGTTTATAATTCGATACCTCATGATCTTTCGCAATAAGATAGAGGTTGTCTATTTCTTCTTGCTCACCATCACTTGAGGAGTTTTCATCAAAATCCTCCCATGTAGCCATCATTCCTTTCTTATTCTTTCCTTTCTTTCAACATCTTCTGAATTTCTCTAGATATGAATGAGAGTTCATGTGCATCAGAGAGATTATCATCCTCATTACTTTCTTCATATGAATCAGCCATTAAGCTTAGTGCTAAGAATGGAGAAGAATAGTGAGAAGGTTGCTTGTTATGAACTTTATGGCATAGTTATAGGACATACACTATAACATGTAGAAAACAACACCTCTTTATGGCATGCCACCTTTCAACCTATAACAGAGTCCATTTTGGGGGCAGCATCGAGAAACTTTCAACCATTGGTTTAACCAGAAATGGGAGTGACTTGGTTTTACTAACTCAGTAACTATCAACCCAATGTCAAATCCAATTTTGGTTCAACAATATGCGACTGCAATGAGTATGATGAATCAAAATACTGGGTAGTTCGCCCCAACTTCAAGTACTCAAGTTCCTCGCAAGTAGAACAATTGCCATAGACCCAATTTATCCTGTAATGACTAGAGATAAGCCTAACATGGTCATAAGGCCTACATAAAACATGCTGAACAACGTTTATCAATAGATGGACGAAAGTAACCATGACATGGTCCATATGCTGACACAACAATTAGGAACAATATTGAAACCCTTGATTATGTCAACTAATAATACCTATAACATAATAGCCTTGCAAATGGGAAGGTTGGTGGGAGCATTGGGAATTGATGAAACTAATCCCATAGTGTGACAAGTTAGAGAGGCAAGACCTCCTCCGCCTCTTATGAACCATGACCAACATCCAGACTTGGAGTATGACCATGTTAATTTGCTTAGAAAGGATGATGACAATACACCTGGAGAAGAAACAATTAGGGGAAGCATTATAAGGTGAATCAATCCTTGTTCAACTAAACTAACACTTGAATCAGGGTGTCAAACAAAATTTGAACAGATTTAGATTCAATGTGGGATATGCTAATTAGTCGTACTTTGTCTCGGCTTTCCCTAAATGGATCCAATAGGTTGAATTGCCAAGGGGAATCAGTCCCAAAATTGTCAAAATTCTCCAAGGATCCTAAAGATTCGATAGTTAAACATATAGCTAGGTATACTATTAAATTTGGGGATGTAGCAACAAATGAGTATCTCAAGATGAGGTATTTCCCTAGTTCCTTGACAAAGAATGCTTTCAACTAGTTCTCCACTTTTTGACTAAATTCCATGCATACATGAACTTAGTTAGAAAAGAGTTTCCATGAACAATTCTTTAGGGGTGAGATGAAGGTCAGTCTAATTGATTTATTTAATATTAAAAGAATGTCAAATAAGTCCATTGATGACTACTTGTGCAAAATTCAGCAAATGAAAAGTATACATTTACCCCTATCCTTGAGTCAAAAGTAGTTAAGATGATCGCTAGTGGGTCAGATTATTCTATTAGAAAGAAGTAGGTCAAGCAACAATTCTTAGATATAGCCCAGCTTACTAATAAAGGTCAATAAATTGAGCAATTGAGGGCCAAAAAGAAAGAAAAACAAAAGAGAGCCTTGAATAGGGAAAGAGTAACCTACATCGAATATAACAAAAAAAGATATCAAAGAAAATGAGTTAATGCGGCCGAATTATAAACCTGCCCACCTTATATCTGGTAGGCGTTAAAGCTTGCTAAGGATAATAAGAGAATGAATTATGCCAATAAAAAAACTTACATCTTTGACATTACGAAGGCTAATTAGATCTTTGACATCTTAGTTGAAGATAAACAACTTAAGCTTCCTAAACGACATAGATGTTTGATCCTAAAATCTTGAAAGGCAGAAAATTTTGTAAATATCATGGCGACTATGGCCACTGGACTAACAACTATGTTCGTTTCAAAGAACTAATCCATAAAGGAATAAAAAAAGGCAAGTTGAAGTCTATTGGCAAAATTCATACTTGAAGGTTAACACTGATTCTTTCAAAGTCAACTCAAGTATTGTCGAGCCCGTCAAATCATTCATCTGCATGCATATTACTACAATAAATGTTGATGATGTTATTGAAGACATGGGCATTGCCATCGAAGATGCAAAAATTGTTTATCCTTAACCAATCAAGTGAGTCACTTGTGGGTTTCCTGAAGCAAAAGAAAAAACAAGGAAAGAAAGTCAGGCTATGCCTTCATTTCAATGCTTGAAGTTAGTAAAAGCATAAGAAGAGGGATTGAATTACTCAATCCTTTAGAAATTCTACAACTATAAATAAATTTCTCAAACTTTCTCAATTCTGGTAATTTGGAGATGAGAAAGTTCACGAATAATATAGGGTATAGTTGATAAGGTTGAACTTTCTCAACTTGGCCAAATTATATCTAACAATTGTAAAACTAAAAATATACAATAGGTAGCTTTCGAAAACACAATTTGAAACTTATAAACTTACACCAAGACTTTAAAGGTGTATTTTAAACAAATTCAAACTCGCAAAACCTTTAGTTTCAAAACCTTTAGTTGGTTGAGTTGGTCTTAGTGAAAAACTTAACCTTTAACTTGTAAAAACCAATTGAACAGAAATAATATACTAACTAACTAATTTAATATGAATATATAAGGAAAGATAGAGCTCAACACAGAGATTAAGCTAAGTTTCAAACTCTTAGTTGTTTAAATATAATCTTTAGCAAAAGGTTAGGTAATAGCTTGTAGAAACTTCTTGGATAGATATGCAAATATATCAAAGCAAGTAAAATAAACAAGATAAAGGAAGAGAAAGCTTAACACAACAGATTTATATTAGTTCACCTTAAACCATGTGGACTGCATCTAGTCCCCAGCTCTTCACCGAGATTTTTCACTATATATAAGTATTATTTGAATAACACAACCTCTCCAAGCTAAGAGTACAAGTATTCTTTGACACGGCCTCTTTAGGCTAAAACCTGAGTATTATTTGACTGACACAGCCTCTTCAGGATAGAGCACGAGTATTTTTTGAATAACACAGCCTCTCTAGGCTAAAAGATATGCATATTTTGGATTACACAACCTCTTTAGGCTAATACAACAAATAACTCACTCAAAAATGCTAGTACAACCCTCTAGCTCACACCTATGATCACCACAGGATCAAGGATACAAAGATTGGATAGTTTTTTGTGTATGAGCAGGCTCTCTAATCACTCAAAGAGTGTATATCTCTTTTAAGCGTAGTAAGTCTTAGCTTCTAAGTTGTAAAATATAAGTATTCTCTTAAAATGAGCATAAAATAGAGTATGAGCCTAAATTTAACTTTCTGGCTTAATTTGATGTCAACTCATGCAAAGCTCTCACTAATCTTTATGGGTGGGTTGAATTCATAGTTAGGAATGTGTTTCTAGCCATTAGGAACAAGTTCTAAGTGATTCCACATAGAAAATAGTCATTACTAGCCATTTGAGCACTCTTTCATACTAGTTGTATTTGTCTGATATAGTTAAGAAGGTTGTGGCGCTAAACTTTCTCAACTTGAACTTTCTTAACTTCTACTAGGCTCAACTTTGACTATGATTGAATGGAATCCTTCAAACTTATCCTTTTGAACTTAATTTCTTCAAAGTAGACTTTACATATCTTATCTATTTTAGGCTTGTAATCTTGTTCAAAAAGGCTTCAAACTTTTTCATCTTGCATTCAACCTTTCTCAGCTTGTAATCACTTATTTAGGTCTTTTGTTTTGATGCTTCTCATTTGGTTCTGGTTATTTTGAGCTTCAACCTTCACCTTTGGTAGTTTGTTTAAAAATTCATCTCGGTCATTTTCATTAGCTTTGATTTCTAGATTTGTTCTTTAGAGACATTGAGAAGGGTTCTTCATGACTATTCTTAACTTGAACGTTCTCAGCTATCTTTTCTCTAGTCTTGAATCTTCTCAAATTAAATTTGTCTCTTTTTGTTGATATGAGCTTTACATTGTAAGTGTGAAATCATGCTCTTCTAACATCTTTCATTCCTTAAGCACATTCTATAAGAAGATTTTCACCCAATTTGATGTAAACTTTCTTAGGACTTGCTCTTGGACCAACTTTCTCTAGTTCTTTAGGAACTTTCTCATGTTGTCCAAGAACTTTTTCAGGTTGGCAGAGAACTTTCCCAAGTTTTCTATGAACTTTCTCATGTTATTCCAGCCACCCAGAGATCTTTTTCATGTATGATTTTAAAGTCCTGCACATCAACAACTCAACGAAAAGCTTCATAGAAATGCATTAATCCACTAAAAAATGTTAGCAATAATTCAATATTTCGAATATAGTTTGTTAGCATTAAAACTATTATAGCAAAATATTAACATAAAAATGATTTGGAATTTACAATGTTGTGCATGATAAAGTGGCTGCTAGGAGAGATGATATGGCCGAGTTGAAAATAGCCCAATGTGACATTAAGGCTTTTGACAAAGAGCAAGCTCAACAATAATAATCTATTAGGCGGATGGTTGACACCGTCCATTCAAAACCAAGGTGTCTTGTCAAACGCCCTGTTGAGCGTTAGCCTCAAGAGAAGCCCAAGCTAAAGTCTTTGGTGGTTGTCAACATGGATACTCCAAAATGGTAAGGTCAGACTAGAGTTTCGTTTGCCAAGGATATTGGCATTTGATCTATTGATTATTTCCATACCTTAAATGCCTTATAATTGATTTAATTAGATTCCATATGTGCTTAATTGTTAACATTTAGTTAAGTTTCTAATATAAAGCTTAATCAGATACTTATTATGAAACTTTGCTTAAATGTGTTTATTAGCACTCATAATTGAATTATGTCTTTCAGGAGATCTATGAGTGATGGAGTCCATTAGCCTTAAACTAGGCTTAATATCCACTTAAAGAAAGAGCTAAAGATTCAAGGAGATCAATATCACCTCTTGAAGCAATGAAAGAAAAGTATTTGTAAAGAATCCAGGCTGAAAATGAAGGAATCAAATTACAGGGCCTGGGCCGTGTCAAATTACAAGGCCCGTGTCAAAATACAGGGCCTAGACCGTGTCCTTCTCTGACTTGTGAAATACATGGAACTGTGCTGACAGAAAGAAACAGGGCCTGGGACACGTGACACGGCCCGTGTCATATGACACGGCCCGTGTCGTCGCACCAGAAAGTTAAATTCGAATTCTATTGAGAAATTAGGTATCTAAAGCTATAAATAAGAATGCTTAAGATCTCAGAAAGGGACGTCTGGGCTAGGAGCAGCCAAGCGGCTGAAGAGGATTCAAGAAACTGAGGGAAACATGAAGAACAAGAAAGAAGAAGATTCGATCAAAGATTGGAGTCTCGGGTTCGAGCAATCGGAGATCAATCATTCTCAAACCTTGGAAACTAGTTTGATCTTGAGTTTTCTTTTCTTCTTTTATTCTGAACAATGTCTTTCTTTAATTCTTCTTCTGTTTTTGAATTTGCAATGTGTGGCTAAACTTCTTGATTGGTTAAGGGAAAATGAAACCATAGTTTTCATTATGTGAATCTTGCACATTTCTTTATATCAATACAATTATGTTTTTATTCATATGTTTCTGATCTTAAATCAATATAAAGGTCTTTATATTCTTACAAAATTTTGAGAGTGGTAAAACTAGGATTGCTATGCGCGGTTGTGGTGGTAAAACTAGTGAAACATTTGATCTAAGTAATTTAATCCTGGTGTATGATTAAATCTTAGTGTGATTGATTTTCTAATTCTTAGTGCAATCATTAGGTAGGTGTAAGAGTGGTTGCTTTACAAATAACTAATGGTTAGGGTTTGATTTGAGTGGTTGTTGAATTAAGTGAAACTTAAGGAGGGATTTATCTCACAATCACATAAGAACATAATTGATCATGTTAGTATAAAGAGTATATAAGTTAACATAATCATATAAATCTAGTGGTGGATTCCATTTCTTAACCAATATCTTTAATTTGGTAATTCAATTTGTGTTTACTATTTTTGTTTTAAGTTTAATTTCTCTTTTTAGTTTTCATTAACAAAACCTTCCTTTTTACTTTTTACTATTTTTAAGGGTTTAAATTAGGTAGCAATCTATAGTGTTAATTGATTTAGTTCTCTGTGGATCGACCCTTACTTACTACAACTGGTTACAAGATTTTTATATTTTTGGTAGAACTTGACAACTATTTTTGATATTATATTTAATCATAATCCACACCACACCAAATTTTGGTGCCGTTGCCGGAGAACTAATTTTCCAATTGTGCTATTAATTTGTTTCCTACTTTTTACTCTATTTTTGTTTTTGTTTTTAATTTTTAATTCGTTCTTTACGATTGTTTTATAGGTGTTGATGTTTGGTGAAGCGGTTAATGGATATGGGGAAAGCACAAGTACATGCTTGTGAGATTTGCTTATCACCTGGACATATCACTGATATGTGTCCCACTTTCCTAGTGGACACAAATGAGGAGTTCCAAAATCAACCTCTAGTTTATGAACCTCTGGAATTTCAACAAAGGCAAGCATCTTTCCCTCAGAGGCAACAATAAATTCAAGCTCCTAGGCAACCTAGGCCTTCACTGAAGGAGTTAATGAGGCAAATGACCATTAGTAATATTCAATTTCAACAAGAAACAAATGCCTCATTCAACGACCTGCAAAGCCTACTAGGGCAATTATCCACAAATCTCAGCAAGGTGCAAACCCTATTTTCTGAAGGATTTCTCTCACCGCTGGAAGTGAATGTGGAGGAAAATGATAGTGATATCATATCGTGAAGTGGGAACTTGTTAGGTGAACTCATCTCTCCCCCACAAACTACTCAAGAAAAAGATCAAGAGCCTAAAGAGGTAAATAAGGAAGGGAAAAACTCTAAGGCTCCCGAGGTAAGTATTCTTGAACCCTTTCCTAAGGTAGTGGAGAGATAGTATGATGAGTTGTGTGATGAATTTCCTGATTTCATTGGTTTCAATAATTATACTCATTGCAACTCATGTACTGATTGTAATGGTGACATGATATGTGTTATTTGTGCTGAAATTTCTGCATTCTTGAGAGCTGATGATTCTATTTATGCAGAAGCTAATGTTGTTGAAGGATCTATCAACAATGCTTTTGATGCAGTTGCAGGATCTAAGATACAAGGAGAGATAGAATTGCAGGCCACTGAAGAGTTTTCAGTGAAAGGAGAAGAGCACCAGATGACGGACACTACTGAAGTGGATTTTGGTTTTGGGCTATGGTCCAATAGAAATAATGCATATGAAGTTGATGAAGTGCACATATTACTTTTCAGTGGTGAAGCCAAGGAAATTAAGGAAGGCCAATGGGACCCTGGTGGAAGCCCTCATGCTGTTTCAACCATAACTTGGTCATTACGTTTCATCCAATGGGACCCCGGTGGAAGCTCTCATGTTATTTCAAGCATAAATTGGTTATTATGCTTTCGCCAATAGGATCCTGGTGGAAATCTCTTCATCTACCTTTGTTACTTCAGTTGATCAGGATGTTTCTTCCCTCTCTTTTATTTTACTTGTCCTAGATTTATTAATGATTGTTTATTGTTGAGGTTTACATTGAGGACAATGTAGAATTTAAGTGTGGGGGAGGAATTGATATTTTATTTTCTATTTTATTTCTATTTTTATTTTAATTTCTATTTTCTATTTTTGAAAAAAAATTATGTTTTTATTTGATTTCCAGTGATGCTTTGAGATTTTTGAAGTCTATGAGTTTAAAGCAATTGAAATTCAGGGTTATGATTTATAAATTTCTTCTTTCATCTTGAATTTGGCATGCTTAGCTTTGGATGTTTGATTGATGAATTGAGTTTGATAGATGCATACCTGGTGAGATTTTGAGCCTTTTGATGGATGGATTTAGCATTTATGCCGTTCTCTTCTTTCTTGTGTAATTTTCACTTATGTCATATTGATCACTCTAGAACTTGCTTTGATTCTTTTTGAAGCTATATTTTCACTTATATACATGAACATGATTGAGGCATTCTTTTGTGATTAACTACTTTGGACAAATAACCAACCTTACATTATTTCCCTTTGATTAACCCCTTGAGCTTATTTGCCTATTCTTTGTCTTACCTCATTATATGTCTTATGTGAAAAACCATGATTTTACCTTACCTTAAGGGAATGGAAGAGCATTGGTTCATTTTTATTAGAGGAACTCTTTTGCTTGCAAGTATTTAATAGGACAAGTGTGGGAGTTGTGCAAGTTGATGTGTAATATGCAAGGTGTTGTTGAAAAAGAAAAAGCAAAGAAAAATAAAAAATTCAAGAAAGGTTGTAAAAAAAAAAAGAAAGAAAAAGGAAATGAATATGTAAAGAGAATGTGCATTATATAGATTGAGGGGATAAAAATTTCATATTTGTCAATTGAGTTTCTCTCCAATGTTCTTTTATTCTCTTGGGTGCTCATCTTACCATACCCATATTATTTCTTTCTTTTACCTTGACCACATTACAACCTTAAATAAAATCCTATTGATTTGTATGTGTATGTGTTTGAGTAGTGGAGAAGTAGAAGATAAACAAGCTTATGGTAGTGCATTTGTCATGAGTTGAATTGAGTGAAATACTTACCTTGTAAAAACTTGAGAGATTGAGAGTGTATCTTGTGAGGATCTATCATTCTTAATTCATGCTTTTCAAATTGAAGATACCTTACTTGTTAGTTGGAAATGTGAAGAATTGTTATCTTTTGAATGTTTTGATCCCTTGAATCTTTTCTTACTCTTCTTGCTTACAAATTTTTGCCTCTCTTGAATATTATTGGAAATTGGGTTCTTTAAATTGTTAGGTTTTGAATTTGTTTTGTTTTCCCTGTTCTTTGGTTTGGTCTTATGTTTTGTCCAGGAGTGCAAAAAGCTAAGTGTGGGGGTATTTGATCTATCAATTATTTTCATACCTTAAATGCCTTATGATTGATTTAATTGGATTCCATATATGCTTAATTGTTAACATTTAGCTAAGTTTCTAATATAAAGTTTAATCAGATGCTTATTATGAAACTTTGCTTAAATGTGTTTATTAGCCCTCATAATTGAATTATGTCTTTCAGGAGATCTATGAGTGATGGAGTCCATTACCCTCAAACTAGGCTTACTATCCACTTGAAGAAAGAGCTAAAGATTCAAGGAGATCAATATCACCTCTTAAAGCAATGAAAGAAAAGTATTTGTAAAGAATCCAGGCTGAAAATGAAGGAAATCAAATTACAGGGCCCATGTCAAATTACAGGGCCCGTGTCAAAATACAGGGCCTGGGCTGTGTCCTTCTCTGACTTGTGAAATGCATGGAATTGTGCTGGCAGAAAGAAACAGGGCCTGGGCCGTGTCATATGACACGACCCGTGTCGTCGCACTAAAATGTTAAATTCGAATTCTATTGAGAAATTAGGTATCTAAAGCTATAAATAAGAATGCTTAGGATCTCAGAAAGGGACGTCTGGGCTGGGAGCAGCCAAGTGGCTAAAGAGGATTCAAGAAATTGAGGGAAACACGAAGAATAAGAAAGAGGAAGATTCGATCAAAGATTGGAGTCTCGGGTTCGAGCAATCGGAGATTAATCATTCTCAAACCTTGGAAACTAGTTTGATCTTGAGTTTTCTTTTCTTCTTTTATTCTGAACAATGTCTTTCTTTAATTCTTCTTCTGTTTTTGAATTTGCCATGTGTGGCTAAACTTCTTGATTGGTTAAGGGAAGATGAAACCATAGTTTTGATTATGTGAATCTTGCATATTTCTTTATATCAATACAGTTATGTTTTTATTCATATGTTTCTGATCTTAAATTAATATAGAGGTCTTTATATTCTTGCCAAATTTTGAGAGTGGTAAAACTAGGATTGCTATACATGGTTGTGGTGGTAAAACTAGTGAAACATTTGATCTAAGTAATTTAATCCTGGTGTATGATTAGATCTTAGTGTGATTAGTTTTCTAATTCTTAATGCAATCATTAGGTAGGTGTAAGAGCGGTTGCTTTACAAATAACTAATGGTTAATGTTTGATTTAAGCGGTTGCTGAATTAAGTGAAACTTAAGGAAAACAGAGGATTTATCTCACAATTACATAAGAACATAATTGATCATGTTAGTATAAAGAGTATATAAGTTAACATAATCATATAAATCTAGTGGTGGATTTCATCTCTTAACTAATATCTTTAATTTAGTAATTCAATTTGTGTTTACTGTTTTTGTTTTAAGTTTAATTTCTCTTTTTAGTTTTAATTAACAAAATCCCCCTTTTTTACTTTTTACTGTTTTAAGGGTTTAAATTAAGAAGCAATCTATAGTGTTAATTGATTTAGTTTCTGTGGATCGACCCTTACTTACTACAACTGGTTGCAAAGTTTTTATATTTTTAGTGGAACTTGGCAACTATTTTTGATATTATATTTAATCACAATCCACACCACACCAGCATTAAATGGAGAAAGAATTGGCTTAAATATCAACAGCGAAAACCTATAAAATAGGTTCCAAAGCACAATGTATGGTACAGGGATCCAATGTAGTACTATCAACCTTCACCACCTAGGTACAACCCAAACATTTGATATTATGAAGGTTATGAAGGACAAACATCACCACCTTTGATAAAAACATAGCTGGAAAGAAAGCAATGCATTAAGGCAGCAATAAGGAAGGTTGCAGGGATAGTGATTAGGGAGCCCCTCTAACAAAGGCTCGTAACCCCAAGAACGTAGGCCTACAATGAGAACTGCTATCAAAATTGAAGAAGATCTTAAGCCACCAGAATTGTTGAGCCTTATTGTTGATAAAGGCAAAGGCAAGATGCAAGAAGAAGAAAGTTCAAGGTGCTCAAACAAGATTCATCACTTTTTATGTTGACATTGTTGAAGAATTGGAGAACAAGCTCAATATTGGAGATTTCAACGTTAACTTGATATTTGCTTTGCATGTTGATTTTGAGGCAAATCAAAAAGTTGGCTAATTAGAATAAGAATATCTTGATGACTTCTACAATAATTGGGCCTTTATCAAAGAAGAATTTATGATGGTGTTCATAGATATTACACAATTTGAAAGGCCAACTGAGGAAATGAAGGTTTGTTTCTGCCTTTTACATATTAAAGCTCTTTTGGAAGGAAAACCAACTAATAGAGTTTTGATCGACAGAGGAGCTGCTATCAACCTAGTGTCACAAAACATGTTCAAAAATCTAGCTTCTAAAGTTAATTTATTGTCAACTAACATAATGGTGATAGACTTTACAAGTAAGACTTCCCCATTAAATGGAGTCACTATGTTGACTATACAAGTCTGCAGTGTAGAGCGACTAATATTATTAGTGGATGTCCTAACTAAGGCTAGTTACAATATATTACTTGGTCGAGATTGGATTCATGCCATGGGATAATACCATTAACATTACACTAAAAGCTAATTTTTTAGAACAAAGACAATGACATTAAAATTATCGAATCTTATGACAATTCATGCTACCTCCAACAACAGCATGTTGATTTCAAAATCTATAGCTCATACATTAAGTCCATGGAGATGAAGTAGGGAGAATTTGATAGAAGCATCTTTGTTATCTATATAACGGACCATTTTAGTGTCCACTTAACTCCAAAGGCTAATGAAGTTCAGCCAATATTGAATAATGATTATGAACTTTGAGAGCTAAATGACTCGGTTGTCAGCTTACATGGCAGACAAAATAGGTGTCTGTGTTATTGAAGGCACAATACTCGACTGTATATATGAGGAAGAAGCATTAGATTTTCAAGAAGTAACCTTAACCTTAACCCTTAAAAGGCGACGTCAGAAAAGTGGAAGTATAGGTTCCAATGGGAGAAATCAATTTAGGAACAAAGACGTCATCAAACTAACCTTCTTTAGTAAATTATTATTGGAAGAATCAAAATGTAGCTAATCAAACTCCTGAAGGGGTATGAGACTATTTTTTATAGGACTATGATGAAATGCCCAGACTCAACAGAAGCTTATTCAAGCATCGTTTGCCAACTATACCTTATTGTCAACCAGTGAAACAAATGCCTTGACTGTTTGCACAAGAGATAGTGTCAAAAATCAAACAAGAGATCAAATAATTGCTGAAAGCTAAGTTCATTAGAACTACCAGGTATATTGATTGGATTTCTAATGTAGTCCCGATCACGAGGAAAAATGATAAATTCAGAGTTTGTATCAATTTTAGATTTTTAAATTCTACTACCCCAAAGGATGAATACCCTATACCTATTGCTGACATGCTTATTGTTTCAGCATTTTGTTATGAAATTATAAGTTTTATGGATGGGCAGTCTAATTACAATCAAATATTCATACGATCTGTCAAAAATGGCATTTAGGTGTCCAGGTGTAATAGGGACATTTGAATAGGTTATTATGCCCTTTGGCTTGAAAAATGCAAGAGTCACATTGAAAGAGCCACCAACATAATTTTCCATAATATGATTGAGGATTTCATGGAAGATGACATTGATGATGTGGTTGTCAAGTCTAATTCTAGAATGACTCATTTGACTAATAAAAAATTGAGCATTTGATA